>WIGM01000109.1:53392-81801 GCA_014235935.1 Colletotrichum musicola
GACGAAAAGTCGTTCAAGGAGGATGCCCGCCGGAGTTGTGGGGCCGCGCCGGACCGGGGCCTCGGCATTTGCCTCGCAAACCATCTCGACCAGAGCATGAGCGATAAACGCCTGATGGAATTCCGCGACTGTCTCATTTATTACTTCCATCATTGAGCATTCTTGAATGCCTTTCGTTTCTTTCATCTTAACATCCCTCCCAGTTCAACGGGACTGTGGGACAACCCCCAGCCCCTCTTCTCTCGCCACAAATCGTTCCCTGCGAACCAGAGTAACAGGGCACAAAACGGCCAAAAACACAGCACGTCTTCGGGCCAACTTACAAGAAAAGAAGACAAATTTCAACCAGCCCAGATGTCTATCAAAGCCAGCCGTGTCGTTGAAAAGTCTTGCCCGTGAGACCCAGACACAACTACGGTCCAAATTTACTCAGTTAAAGTGGCTCGGCGCAATCTCCCCCACCAAGCATTCATGTCCCCACGTGCAGTGAACCGGGGTCCGGTCTGTCGCCGCATCGACTGGTAAAGGGGCTGCAGAGCCGCGTATTCTTTTACGAAAGCTACCCGCACGGCAATTATGACTGCTGTCATTCGCAAATGAGGAGGGGGCCTATGGATCGATGCCCTATTACTCTCGCCTCACCTCGTCGGTCTCAGCATGGGCAGTCGGTCAACCAGATACCAAAAACTGCTTCTCTCGATGACTTGAACCCGGACCTCGAAGCGGAAGAAATTTCCTCGTCAAAATGGTCTGGCAGGCCAATCGCAAGCCGGCCGCGAGGTCGATCAAGCCCCTGCTGAAGGGCGTCCTGGCCACCTCCGTCCTGACGCTGGCCTTCACGAGCATCTACATGTACCGCGAGACGATCGGCACCGAGGCCGCCCGGATCAAGTTCACCAGCGGCGCAGCGACCGACTACTTCGAGTACCCCTTCGACGCCACCGACGCCAACGCGCACCCGATCGACTGGCTGATCCACGAGGCGCGGACAAGGCAAGCGACCGCGCTCGAGAGACGGAGCCGGACGCTACACAACGCCGCTCAGCGCTACCGAGAGCGGAGGGGCAGACACCCGCCCCCCGGGTTCAGGGAGTGGTTCCGGCACGCGACGGAGACGGACGCGATCGTCATCGAGGAGTTCTTCGACCGCATATACGACGACCTGCAGCCCTTCTGGGCTCTCGACGCGAAGGCGATTTCGGGACTGGCCAATGCAGCAGAGCACGTCGTGAGGGTGCGCAACGGCACGGCTACGGGGGAAGGCAACACGGAGGGCAGGGAACCTTGGCTGGAGCTATGGACGGCGCTCGTGGCCGAGTTTGCGAAACACCTACCGGACGTGGATATGCCCATCAACTACATGCAGGAGCCGCGCATACTGGTGCCGTGGAAGGAGAAGGAAAAGCACGTTGCAAAAGAGGCGAAGGCCAGGAAGATGCCCACCAAGAACAAGGCAACAGGGGAGTTCAAGGGCTTGGCCAGCGTCGATGCTGCAAGGGGCAAACCCTACTCCAAGGGCTGGACGAGCGGCGACCGCCGCAAGTATTGGGACCTCGTCCGGGAGGCCTGCCCCCGAGACTCGCCGGCCCGGAACGTGCCCGCGGCGACGGACCTCTCCCTCCCGCCGACGCTACCATACTCCTGGCAGGCGCCGTTCTCGCGCAAAGGCTACGTCCAGAACTTCACCGCATCGATGGACCCCTGCGCCCAGCCGCACCTGCGCTCGCTCCACGGGTCCTTCGTCGAGCCGATGAACGTCAACATCACCAAGGACCTCGTCCCGCTCTTCGGCAGCTCCAAGCTGCGCGTCAACTCGGACATCCTCATCCCGAATGCCGTGTACCTCTCAGCCGACGCGGCCGGCGGAGACTCCCCACACGGCCCCGCCTGGTCGGAGAAGCTCAACCGCCTCGTCTGGCGCGGTATCGGGTCTGGAGGGCATGCGCGGTCCGACAACTGGATGCACTTCCACCGTCAGCGGCTCGTCGAGATGCTCAACGGCACGACGGTCCGCGGCATGGAGGCCAACGACGTGCGCGCCATGACCTTCGACATGCCCCCGCTGGAGCGCTACAACACGACCCGGCGCCGCCAGAAGCGGCTCGGCGAGTTCCTGTCCGGGTTCGCCGACGCGGGGTTCACGCGCCTGTCGTGCGGGGGGTCCTCCGCGGACCGCCGCAGGGAGGAAGGCAAGGAGGAGTGCGACTGGCTGGCGCCGCACCTCTCGGCGGTCAACGCGACGCCGATGGCCGAGCAGTTCGCGAGCAAGTTCCTCCCGGACGCGGACGGGCACGGCTCCAGCGGGCGGTTCCGCGACCTGCTCCTATCGACGAGCGTGCCGCTCAAGGCGAGCGTGTACGCCGAGTGGCACGACGAGCGTCTGGTGCCGTGGCTGCACTTCGTCCCCCTGGACAACACGTTCCAGGACCTCTACGGGGTGCTCGACTTCTTCACCGACGGGGACGAGGAGGCGCCCGGGAGGTGGGACGTGCACAGGGTGCTGAGGAAGAAGAGCAAGGGCGACGACGCCGCGAGATGGATCGCCGAGCAGGGCAAGGAGTGGGCGGAGAAGGTGCTTCGGCGCGAGGACATGCGGCTGTACGTGTGGCGGCTGCTGCTTGAGTTTGCGAGGCTGTGCGACGAGAATAGGGATACGCTCGCCTACGTGGACGATTTGCCTTGAAAGCTTTTTTATTTGATAAGAACTTGCTTGCATGGATTGCGATACTATACACATTATACCATGGGAGGAGCATGGCGTCAGGGTTGTATTCCAAAAGAAAGTTTGAAAGAACTGGTATGTAAACGCCGAGAAGGGGGCGTGTATACTCTCCGGTAGGCGACGTACGGACTACTATAGCTAATTGTCGTTGGTCGAACCGGGGCATAAGGCTTACTCGCGTGGCGTGCGTTGGTGAAGCTTAACCTTACAGGTCCTGCCGGTACGGCGAACGCGGACTGCCGAGGCCTGCATATTCCGTAGGGGTTGTCCTCTGCCGGTGCTGGTTTACTTCGCCGGGAAGGAAGTATGTTCGCGATCACGAAGATGGGAGGGACGGATAGGTAGGAAGCTTGATGTTCCGGTTGTCTGTCCTGTTGTTTTCTTGCGCAATGCGCATGCCGCCGCCGCCGCCCATCTGCAAGCTGATGAATAGGCTTAATTGGACTTGGTCGCGGGGGGGCGCAGCGCTAAGGCCAAGATCGCCGGCCACCAAAGACCGTGAATGCAACGGAGGCGCCGGGAGGTTACCGGAAAGCCTGGGGGGCTGGTTGGCTGGGTGGAACTTTCCGTGGGCGTTGGATCGGCACTTTCCCGCGCTTCGCCGTCACACCCTTGTGATACCGCTGAGCTGGCATAGGTATCAACAAAATGTCTCTCAATCCTTCCCTTTCCCTCCCCTCCTTCCCGAGAGATCTTCGTGCGGCTGGAGGAGCATAAGATGCGGCATGGGCCCCTTCTCTCGCCCGCTTGTCCTGTGTGCCCAGTGATTTGCTGATTCTGCAGTACAATCCCTTATCAGAACAATCCGTTATCTTCAGGTGTAAGTCGTGATCAAGATGCTCGTTTGCGCCATCCCCCAACAGACAAACGTCACGGTCTCCGGGCGGCCGAGACGGAAAACACCATCCTCCTGGCGTCGCTGGGCCCCGCGGAAACCGTTGGGAACAGTCCGAGGTGTCGCCCCTAGTGTCGTCTCTTCCAGCGATAAGTTCCTCTCGTGGAGGAGGAAAGGCCGAAGGCATCTGTCGTTGACGGGAGTAAGCCAACAGCTTTGAAATTCCGATGAGCCATCAACTTACACGCAAGTCCAGACACAACACAACCACAAGCCTGAGAAGCACGCCTTCGAGGACGGAGAGAAGATGCTCGACGAGAAGCGTCCCGGCACAGCGTGCGGCAAGCCGCTGCTGGACGATGACGATGCCTCGACGTTGTGGTCCGCGGACGAGCCCAGCCCGAAGCGGATGGGCAACACGCGCTGTAGAATCAGGCGGTTCCTGCGCCTCCATCGCCACCGTCGTCGTGAAGGATCAGAGGACGTCGCCGACGCCGAACAGGTGTCGCGCTCGAGGAAGTCGCAGAAAACACCAAGCGAAGAAGAGCATCGCGATCTCGCCGAAAAGCCCGACGACGGCTCCACGCTCGGCTGGTCGTACAATCTCGCCCTCGGTCTCGCGTGGTATCTCCCTGCGCCGTTCGACATGATGCCTCAGGGATATCCGTCAAGGGTGTTCTGAGGCGGCGAGGTTGTTCCTTCTCACGATGATGGTGGTCGGTTGGTCCGTCGGTCGCGAGGAGGCGGAGGCGCGACAACAGTCAATCGTTCCTTTCATTTGTACGCCAAACAGCTGTGAGCATTCCACTGTCTTCACTACCCACGCGGCAGGCGCAAGGAAAACAATCGCGACGTTGACGGTCAGGAGTCGCGCGCGCGCACACGTTCGCACCTGAATAACAAAAATACAATCAAGTCAAATGGCAAAAGAGTTCGGACCCCCGGTGTCGAATGGGTCCTACATCTCTGGGCGCACATGCTGGGAATCTCGGAATTAGTCGGTGCCTCTCGGATCGGTGAGGAAGTCTTTTGTCGTCGAGCCGCATTCGAACCCCCGTATCCCCCACCTCCACGCCCATCCTGAAATCCTAGGACCCCCCACCTTAACCACCACACCAGCACGGCTTGACCTGAACTCCCAGGCCTAAGAGCCGCCCCCGTGCTGGTGACAATTCCGGAGTCAATTAGATCTATGTAGTCCTTTGGGATGGTTGCCTGGCAGCTTGGGAACGACAGACAGCTTGGGAAGGAAGGAGCGAACGCGCCGGTGTGGTCGGGGGTGGGTCGCGCCTTTCCCCCGTGGTTGACCGTCCGGGTGTCTCTGGGCCGCCTGGCCGACCACCTACGCAGTGGAGACCGAGGCGAGGACGCGGATTGTATGGAGGTGTTAACTGCAGGTAAGCTCTTCTCTCGTCTTGACGAATCCCTCTTGGTTGCTCTGGTCATGCCTTCGGTATCACCCTCCTTTCTCCAGTTCACATGGCGTCGAATCATGCAAGATGAGCTCGCAGCTAAGTTGGCTGGCTTTACTTAGGATCGTGGACTACGACCACTCTTACCGTCCGACTGGAGATGTAATCGAAGAGAAGCCGGGGAATTCCAACAAACAAGACCGTTTATCGTTCAGATCCTCCAACGCGCCGACAGACGCATCATCAGGACGGCAAAACGACAGACAAGCTACGACTCTTATGCGGGAAAGCCGACGTCTACTCACACGCCGCCCAGAACGCTTAATTTCTCCCGCAGAAGCTCTGGGCAATGGGACATTTTGACGGCTGGGGCGAGGACTTCCAGATTGGAGACGCCAGCACACGTGATGTGACCTTTCGCAGTCTGAGACAATGACACGCCGCACGAGGTGAAGATTTCTGGAGATCATTCTGACTGAAGGCGTCTCTTCTCAGGCCGTTACTAAGTTTCCTGGGTGATCATAGACTGCTCAGGTTTTGTGTTCTTCACTGCGTTCTACTACGGGGCGGCATTGGTCATGGTATCATGTCTAGACCGGTTACAAGTACTGCAGTTATTTCGGTGTTCGTTGATTTATCCAGATATTGGCCATGGTTAGTTATCAAATTAAAACCAAGGAAGAAAGGCCAAGAAGGCGGCCACATATTTCCAGTTTACATGATTCAACTTTGATAATTGTCGTACTTGCTGGCTGGCAGTGACAAAATCACCGGGGAACAATAACCGCGGGAAGACTAACTGCGGGATCAAAAATTATTCAGTTATCCCAATAATAACACATAAAACACAATGCAGAGATTTGAAACAGCTCTGCAAACATGCGCTTGGAACATATATCAAAATCGTGCCTTCCTGATGATGTGAAGTTGGTCTATTCATTCCCCGGAGACATGATTGGCCAGTGCCTTCTCCACGCCGTTAACCGGCTAAAGCGGGGCAGCGGCCCCACCACAGCGGGACTTCTCGATCTCTGCGACCAACTGACGTTTAGTTGCATCTCAATCAAGCAAGGGATTCGACCAGCAGATTACCAAGCACACAACAGATTAACCAACCTCCATGTGACGCTAATCCTGGCGGTTCACTACCAAACACATGGCGGCTCTGGATCCTCATGTGACGCGAGACTAGAGCCTTTTCATGTTCATTTGGTATCGTCACTGCTTTTCTTTTGAATTATCTCCTCCCCGTTTCTCAAAACGTTTCGCTCCGGCCGAAAGCTTCCGGGTGCGAGATCCCCGAGACCTCGACACAAAATCCGAGACAAGAAGCATCGCTTGGATGATCCGAAATGGCCGACGACCAACACGTCCGGAGGAGACAGAACGCTGAGGGCGACGCCGAGCGGGCGGAGGCGTTTCCCGACGACGCCATCGCCACCGAAACGACGACGCTGCTGAACTCCGAGGCGAGCTCTCGGACGCTCCGAAATGGCTCGCCGGCCGGCAGCCGCCGCAGCCGTGACACGGACGACGACTGCGACGACTCACCCAAGCACTCTATTAGCGCAGCCCGGGCCGTCGCCCTCATGCTCAGCGTCTGGATGCTCATCTTCCTCCAAGGTTCGACACCCACATCATCCCCCCGTCTGCGCCGAGGCGCGCCGAGTCGCGCCGAGTCAGCTGCTAATCGCCGAACAGCCTCGAACACCTCGGGCATGACCATGACGCAGTCCGTCATCGCGGAGGAGCTGGAGGCCTACGAGGGCGCCATGTGGTTCACCAGCTCGTACCTCATCAGCATGGCGTCGCTAGCCCCGCTGGTCGGGCGCCTGGCCACCATCTTCCCGCCCCGGAACCTCGTGCTGCCGCTCGGGGGCTGCTTCGCCGTCGGCGGCGTCGTCACCGCGGCCGCGCGGTCTTTCTGGGTCCTCGTCCTCGGCAGGATCATCACCGGTGCGGGCGGCGCCGGAATCATGACGCTCTCCGTCATCCTCGTCCTCGAGCTCGTGAGCAAGAAGCGGAGGGGCGTCTTCATCGGGCTCGTCAACGCCGGCTTCACCATCGGACTATCGTTCGGCGCCGTCGTGTACGGCGCCTTGCTCCCGGTCATCGGATGGGTGGGTTCTTTCGGAGGCGTTTCCGGTTGTCGGATGGAAGCTGACGTGCAGTGCAGAGAGCTCTGTTTGGGGCACAGACGCCAATCGGCATCCTTGCCGGCCTGGGCGCCTTCTTGACCATTCCCAAGTCTCTGAGCGCGGAAAAGGAGACCAAGGACAGGTCGGTCTTGCAGAAGTTGGCCGGCATCGACTACGCAGGCGCCTTCATGCTGGTAAGAGCCCACCCACCCCAAGTAACCCAGACGAATACTGACTCCGCCAGGTCCTCACCATCTCGCTGTTCCTCTATGGCCTGTCGGGTGACATCCAGTGGCTTCCCCTCGTCCTTTCGGCATTCGGACTCGGCGTGTTCGTCGTGATCGAGTTCAAGGTCGCATCCGACCCCATCATTCCCGTCACAATCCTCTCCTCGCGCCCCGTCCTCCTCTCCTGCGTTGCCCAGCTCTTCTTCATGTCCATCCGCTGGACCCTCCTCTACTACGCGCCCGTCTTCGTCCTCGCCGTGCGCGGCTACGCCCCCGCCGTCGCCGGTTCCATCCTCATCCCGACGAACATCGGCTTCGGCTCCGGCGGCCTCCTCGTCGGCTGGCTCCACGTCCGCCGCAGCGGCGCCTTCTGGCTGCCCTCCGTCGTCGCGCTCTCCTTCTTCGCCGTCACCATGTTCGGCCTCTCCCTCGCGGGAACCCCCGAGGCGCCCTTCTGGACCCTCATCCTCGCCGTCGTCCTCAACGGCCTCGCCACCGGCGCCACGCTCAACTACACCCTCGCCCACCTGCTGCACCTCAGCGAACCCTCCGAGCACTTCGTCTCCACGAGCCTGCTGGGAACATTCCGCGGCTTCGGCGGCAGCTTCGGCACCGCCATCGGCGGCGGCGTCTTCTACCGCCTGCTTCGCTCCGGGCTGGCTGAGGGCTTCGCGGCGCTGGACGGGGTGCGGTTGGGACCGGGACGCGAGGAGCTCATCACCCGGCTCGTCGGGAGCCCCGCGCTGGTTTTCGGCGGCGGGTTGCGGCCGGAAGAGCAGGCGGTCGCCGTGAACCAGTACGCCGGCGCGTCGCGGGGCACGTGGCAGGCCGCCGCGGCCCTGGCCGTCGTCGCGGTCGTCATACAGGCGAGCACGGGGTGGACGGGCCCCGCGGGCGCCAAGGAGGTGGACGACGAGACGGAGGCGAGGGCGGCGCTGATGGAGAGCGAAGGCGTCGGGGAGGCTTGAAGCAAATTCCGACGGGAGTGAAAAATCCGGCAAACATAAAGTTGGAATACTTTTCACCATATCCTGCGTCTGCGGATTGCATTAGATGCGGTCGGTGTATCGGCATCATCATTCGTACATTGTCACTTATATTTCCATGACGTCTATATCTGCATTTAGAAACACGGGTTGTCCCGGCATGTATTTTAGCATAGAGCTAAGGTAACTACTGAACATAATATCCCTACGGGTTTTTGGATTCTACCCCGAATCTCACCTACCAAGATGCGCCAAACAAAGCTAGAGAAACCTGAGCTTGAGATGTCCAGGTAGAAAAAAAGGAAAAGAAAAGCGGAAAACCAGCGGCAAACGCGTTCGCCGCGGATGAAGATGCTCTTTTACAGTCTTGGCAGAATCGCTCCTATTCACTTCAGCAACGCGACCAGGACACCATGTCATGTGAACGAAGCATGGGCGCTGCCTGCCGTGGCTTTGTGGCTTTTCTTGGCTTCAGGCAGCAGAGGGGTCTTCCCCAGCTTTTGGGAGACAGCATTGCAACGGAGGCTTGCGGCTGAGAGCTAGAGATCTTGGAGCACAGGGAGAAAGTCGTCTTGTGCCAGCCAAGGGAGGCAAGGTCGCAAAGGCGCCGCAATGGCATCAGCTCTTGTAAGAAGCTGGGGGCATTCTACTAGTCTTGCACGTCACATACTTCAGGCACCAATACATCGAATTCTAGCAGTCACGAGCGGCATACTATCATCTCAACATGTCTTCAGACACGCAACAGCACTCCACTGCGGCCCCAAACCCGTTCGGCCAGATGTGCTGGCTGGAGGTCCCCGTCTCGGACCCGGCTCGCGCGGCCAAGTTCTACACGGCAGTCTTTGGGTGGGAGTGCGCCGAGGCCAGCATGCCGTCGCCGACGCCCGGCATCAAGACCGTGCACTTCTTTAACAAGGGCGACCTCCACGGCGGGTTTCTGCTCATGAAAGCGGGCAACCAGATCACCAACCACGATGAGACCAACCCGGAGCGCATGCCGGTGATGCCGACGTTCTGCGTCCAGAGCATCGAGCAGACGCTCGGTGAGGTTGAAAGGTTGGGTGGGAGGGTCCGCGTGTAAGTCAGATTGCTAGATAGATCATCGCGGCGTGCTTGGCTGCGCGGACCGAACGGACCGGCATTGCTGACCCATCCATAGGCCAAAGACCAAGATTGGCGATGGCATGGGATTCTTCTGCCGTTTCATCGATTGCGAGGGCAACATGATTGGCGTCTGGGCTCAGGAGTGAGGACAGTTGCGGCCATCCTTCTCTTGCTCCTGCTCTTCTCAAATGTGTCCACGAGTGTCATTGAGAATCGATTTGGTCGTTTGACTGCGGTGCTTGCGCTTTCCGGGTTTCATTTCATGTCGTAATTGTGCCGAGTCGCCCCCCCTTCGCTTGTGATTTCGCATCATCTCGATGGCATGTCGCTTTCCGGTCTAGGGAAGTAGATCCCGCATATCCGAGCCTTTTCGTTCCTTGGCGGTTGTGCATATTGGTAGGAGAGTCGAGAACGGTCGGATGGACTGATCTGCCTGCCTTTTTATGTCTGCGCCTTTGTAAGTCTTGGCATACATACAAAGCGGTCAACTCGAGGATAACAACGCTCCACCTTGTGCGCCGTGACCCGTATCTATTTTTCTCCACCAACGGAGAGGTTTTGGCATCGGGATTCCGGTAAGAGATGATTCTGCACCAATGAGCCTGAGCCGGCATCCAGCAGAATCGCGATGTGCCTCCGATTGATTGCAAAACTGTTTGTCTCCAGGGCAAAGGATCAGTATTTTCGAAGGGTCTGAAACTCTGAAGACTGGGCCCCCGAGGGCTTGGTTTTCGTGCTGGAAGTGTCGGCCGGTTAGAATAAGGTCATGGTCGGGACTGTCGTCCGAGGCTAGCGAGAGCCCGGACGCTGCCATAGGGATATCCACGAATTGCGTTTGAGAGAATATATTGTGAGTCCACCTGAATCAATTCACGACCGACACTGCGTCAAGTTTGAGGAAACACGGCGAATGAAGGGGTAGTCGAGGCCCTTCGGAGTTCGGCTAGCTCCACCCTCTGCCCGTCTTGGACCTCTCGGAGTCGATACCACTGCCATACAACCAACGCGTGATTGTTGGATGGGCAGATAAGCTTGTGCCGTTGGTTTTATTTCTCCGAGTGCACATTGGCACCATCTGCAGCGACGGCTATGCGGGTTATGCCGGTTGCGGTTCTCGTACCTCGCGGCACAAGCAGGCAGCATACGGACGGTTCGCGGTGCGGGCCCGGTGCTCAGGCCGGGTAGGTTAATGCTAGCCTCCCGGGGCCTGCAGCTTGGCCGCCTGTTCACCGGGGCATGTTCGTGTCCGACTTGGTTCATTTGAGGCAACGTCGCCGATCAGTCTCCGTCTTCAGCCGTCTGCAGACCCGTGGAATTGACAGCTTCCAGAAGACGGTTACCCGCGCCGTGGCGAGAGGCATGCTCGCATGCCCGTCGGCGTGTTGGGGTCCAATCAAATATTTGCCGAAGAGTTTCCACATTCGTATCCCCGGGGGGGGGGGGGGGGGGGGAGATTTCCGCCTAAGCAGTTGACCACAACAATCCGACGGATCACCCATTATCAGAGGGGATGACTCGACGAGGAAGGGGAGGAGAGGCTGCGCGACCTCCTCTCTTTCTTCAGGGACAAGCAAACGTTTCATGAGGCGATCCATCTGGTGGAGTACCTCGGGCGAGGAGTTAGGTAACAGAGTCCGTATGTAACCACTGACCAGACCAATATCGAGGCAGATTTGGCCGAGTTGCTGTGGAAGCATCCCGTCCACGTACTTCAGGCGAAGAGATAAGGTAGCATTGGCAATCACGCAGTCGGCGACACAGACGCCGGAAGATCACTGCTGCGTTCGGGTGCAACCAAGCATCTCGTGAGGGAGCGAACGGTCAGTGTCGATTCGCTCTTCGTGATTTTGAACGAGCTGACGGTGCTTGTTTGAGAAGGGCCAGCATCCTGTGTGCTTGGTAGACCAAGAAAGCCAAGACGGGTTAAAGTGGTTGTAGACGAGCAGCTGTAGCTACGGATGCCGCAGTGGTGTCCTGATGAGATGGTCGGTGAGACGGGGGAGCTACACGTTGGAGGCTGGGGCTGAGCTGACGATGGCAGGTGGAACACTGTGAAGCACAGGACGGAAGTTCACCGTTGGAGAGAAGGTTACGGTGCAGCAGATGTGGTGGGGGGAGCTTCCCTTCCCAGCGGCACGCTAGCGGTGCCAAGTGGTCCCGAGTGGTGTGGCAGGGCACCGTCATGATTGGCGGATAATCTCGGTCGCTGGAATCCCGGAAATAGGGAAAATGCGGCAAATCTTTGCGGCGACCAAGTCCCCTGGGATGCTGGAGAGATCCCCGGCCAGCTGCACCGGAGGGGGGCCACAGGGGATGGCACTCCCCATGCCTTCCCCATTTACCCCACCATTTGGCACGCCCAAGCACAGAGCGACTAAGGTACCGTACCTCCCTAGGGACCTCTAGTGGCTGCTATCGCTATCGTTCGGGTCCCGCATCTCCAACTTTTTGGTGTCTTGTCTGTCATCGACGTCCCTCTCTCTCTCCCCCTTCTCGGCAGACGGAAGATGTCCTAACTCATTTGCTTCGCCAGGAGAAAACACCATCGAAGGATTCCGGGACACCATCACGAACGGCGACAAGACCGTTACGGAGAACGGCGTTCCCGAGAGGCCAAGCGACACTTGACCTGTCCGGGGGGATCATCGCCGGACCGTGTTCTGGACGGCTGCAATCAATCAAATCGAATCAAATCAAACCTCGTCAGGAACGTCGGCACGATACCTTGCCTCCCAAGGGTACCTATCTGCCTACCCAGGGACGCCACGCTTACCGGAAAGCACCTGCTTATCCACAGCTTCGCGTCCGTCTAGGACCGAGACCCAAGCTTTCCCTCCTGCGGCCCCGAGCCTCCAAAGTCGCAGTTGCAGCAACAGAAACAAACACCCTCCTCCGCCCTAAGATATATTACGAAACCTGGGACCAAGACCCCTGGCAAGACCCTAGAGACTTGCAGGAGCAGAAGCACAAGCAGCAGAAGCAGAAGCAAGAGGCAGGGCAGCACCCGCTCTCCGTCCCAGACAGACTCCCACTCCCAAGCCTTTGCCCCATGCCAAGCTCCCAGGCCTGGTCTTGTCAAGCCGCCTGGTGGAACGCAGCGTCTGTGGTGGAACAATTCGCCGTCCCCAACTTCCATCAATCTTTCCGTCTCCTCCACCAACGACGAGCAGCAGATTGTCCCTCTACGAATCGTCCCGGCCGGTTGTGCCGTCACAACCACGCTGCTCGCCAGTTCAGTTGCTAGCTCGCGAATCCTGGCATTATCGCGCCGCCATATTGCCCGGCCCGGTCAGGGATCTCCACGTTCTGGTCTGGCCCGTACGCCCATCAACACAAGAACGAGAGAGGCACCCAAGTCCGTTTATCCTTACCTGGAGACGCCGTCCTCTCCCGAGAAGCCAACGCCGTTGTCGCCTCGCCAGCTCCTTGACGGCGAAACAATCCCTTTCCATCAAGTTAGACTTCCCCCTCGCGACCCTGTCCTTCCCGTGCCATCGGCCGGTTCGTCTCAACTCCCTCATATTGCGACAAACATCCACGTAAACGCGCGTTCGCTCGACAGATACCACGTCGTCCGTTTGAGCCCTCTACCTCTCCGCTGCCCCCTGCCTGGGCCGCGCTGACACAAAACCTCCCCACGGCCCGACTCGCGCGCCATACGCAACTGGTCCCGGAGCACCATCGCCAGAGCTTCAATCGAGATTCCTGCCACCTGCAGTTGGCACGCAGCCCGGCTCGCCTGCGCTTCAGTTAGACGAGCCCGCCCACCCTGGGCATCGCAGGCTCCCCATCCCGCATCGAAACGCCAGAAAGCTCCGCCGGAATTGGTGGAAGAAAGTACCTGGCCCCAGCAGCACGGTTGATAGGGCTCTCTTCCTCTGCCATTGTCTTCTTAGTAGTCAGCCGAGACTTCTCTTACTCTTATCAACCCAAGCTACACAGCGCACATCGCGCCCCCGATCTCGAGGACACCTCATACGCGGCAGCCTCGCAACGACCCCCACCGGCTTCCTCTTCCCGGCGCATGTCTCTGACACCATCAGATCACCTGACGCGCCTTGGCCCTGCTCTCTCTCTCTTGTCAGCCATACTACGCCAACTACCCCCGCTGTGGCCTGTCGAGTCCACTTCATTTCGTCCTTCGGACTGTCTTAATCTTGCTTGTAACTTCAGTTCGTCTGGACATGAGACTTTGGCTTGACATAGGCAACATCAACAACCACCGGCACCATACTTCCCTACGGCTACTCAGGTTATTCTGAGGGAGGAGAAGGGGAGGGAGCGGTCTTTCGTGGCTTCGTTGCAAACACCGCCCCTCAGATTACCGTCCCAGGCGTCACTTCTCGGTTCTCTCAGCTCGAAATCAACGGACCCTCGACGATCGGCATGGCATCGGTTCACCAGCTTGGGGTTGGGCCGACGCCGGCACGCCCACGCAGCATCAACGGGTCCGGAAACCACGACGCCGAAATGGAGGTTGATCGGAATGCGAGCCCTGCCGTAACGAACGGCACAAGATTCGGCAGTGCCCCTCGGCGAGGGGACACGAGGATCGTTGTCATCTTGTTCGGTTCTGGCCAGGACAAGATCGTATCAGTCTTTGCCGACGTCCTTGGAAAGCCGTTCGCGATCCGCTCCTCCTTCCAAGAGGTCACCTCTGCTGACCAGGGGCTCGTTATCGGTTTGTCAGCAGAACTCGCCAAGAACGACATCGCTTCTCGCAACAGGGAGCTTGTGGTTGCCATTAACGCTCACTGTGTCAACCTCGGGATGCCGCCAGATGTCTTCCTTTCAGCCGAGTGCGACTATGAGTTCCTTTATACGGAGGCCCCGTTCTTCCGTCGAGATCTGTCGAGGTTCATCTCTTTCACCTTGGGTCAGATCAACCATCATGAAACGTTAATGTCGAAGGCGAGGACGTACTTCATCTCCACGACGTTCCCGGATGTCAGCGCGGCGCTGCCAAACATCGACATTCTCACGGTTGGCGCAGATGCGGTGGAACTTCGAGTCGATCTTCTCAAAGAACCGCTGGGCGACGGCACATACTCCGCCATTCCGAGCTTGAGCTACGTTGGAGAGCAGCTTATGCTCCTGCGCCAGCGGACAGAGCTGCCCATCATCTTTACGACGAGATGTACGAGGGAGAACGGCCGATTCCCGATGGAGAACCCCGACATCTACTACGAGTACCTCTACCGCGCCATCCAGTGGGGCGTTGAGTACATCGACGTCGAGCTATGGCTCCCAGAGGCCATCAGAAAAAGGCTTTACGAGCAGAGAGGTAGCAGTCGTATCATGTCGGCGTTCCACGACTTCTCAGGCACATTCAGGTGGCCTTCTTCCTACGCAGAGCAGGTGTACGTGGAATCAAGCAAGTACGCCGACATTATCAAGATGATTGCCATCATCAACGACCACAACGAGAACTTCGAGCTGGAGTACTTCCGCTCGAAAATGAGGGCCGACTACCCAAACTCACCGCCGTTCTCGGGAGTCAACATGGGAGAAACGGGCCAGTTCTCCCGTACTCTGAACCGAGTCTTCACTCCCATCACCCATCCTTTGCTACCCATAGTCGCAGCTCCAGGTCAGATGAGCGCCTCGGAAATCAATGCTGCCTTGGCTCTTCTGGGACAACTTCCAAAGAAGAGCATATACGGCATCACCACTCCTGCTTTCCGGAGCTCAACACCACAGGCCCCTTTCTACGAGAAATGCTTCAACGAGCTCGGGCTGCCCCACCACTTCGCCGTCGTCGAGCGCTTGCCCAACAATTTCCAGAGCATGGAGGCGTGGTGCAACCAAAAGAACTTTGGGGGTGCCTACCTGAGCCCTCCAGTGTCATGGCACAGCCTGCTGAAGCACAGCCCATTCTTTGCGTCGTTCAACGCTGGAAAGGGGCCAGAGCTGACCGAAGCCGCCCGTCTCATCGGCACCGTCGACACGATCATTGTCAAGTCCGGATCGTCGTCGTCGGCGTCGTCGGCTCCTGCCTCGATTCCCTCAAGCCCGCGCCACGGACATCATGATTCCTTTGGCCACCTGGGATCCAGCATTTCCAGTCTGTCGCCCAATACCTCTTTGATACTGGACAACGCCAGCTGGCGAGGAATCATCAGTACGCTGACGAGGGACACGGCACCTTCCGCATATTTCGGTCGGACAGCTGTCGTTCTATCTTCTTCCGGCGAGGACGCCGCGTCAGTCATGTACGCTCTGAAGGCTTTGCAGGTCGGCAAGATCTATACCGTCGGCTTCCGGACGCCACCAGCACTGGCACGGGATGGACCCGCTATCGAGCCGTTCAACAGTCTCGAGAGCCTCAAGAAGGCGCAGACTGTTGGCGACGATGCAGCTCCCTTCCTCGTCGTCTCTGCTCTTGGCGCGGAGAAGAGCAATCTTGTGGGCATGCTCGTCCGTGTCTTTGGCGCGAACGTCCGCGGGAACTCGAACTTCAAGAAGGTCTTTCTCGACCTCGCTGACACTGCCGGCGTCAGGAAAGGTGGCGATCCGGGGCTCATCGCCCAACAAGCCGGATTCTCTGCGTACGGTGTTGCCGATACCGCCGCTTTCACAACGGTAGAGACGCTTAGGCTTCTGGTCGGACAGAATGTGCCCTATAGTTTCGTCAGACTGGCGAGCGGAAGGAGTATGTTCTGAGACTTGCAAATAGAGATGAGGCCCGGAAGCTCAATCGCAATCCGCCTCGCACACGGGGCGTGATATCTGCATCAGCAATCGGAAAAGAACCACACGATGCGGATATCCAGGGCGCAGTCTCGTCGCACCGGCCCGCTGGTACCAAGCATCGCATTGACAAAGGGGTGTGACGGCCGGCGGCTCGCAACCTAGCTGCAAGAAGGAGAGCCGTGCCGACGAGCTCCACGCCCAAGGCAGCTAGGCCGTGCGGGGTGCTATGGAGTACTCCATGGCAGGTAGCCAAGGCATACTATCGGCCGCCACCCCCGGTGCGGAGAACGGAGGGAGCAAGAAGCGAGCCATTCCCTAAGCTGCATTTCCACGACGTCCTTGACTTGGAACGGCGGGGATGCTCGAATCCCACCCGGATCATTTCCGATGTCAGGGCCTAGGAAACGCGGAGAGAGATGTGCTGAGAGCTCGTAAGAGAGGACGGAAGGCGGAAACGAACCCCGATGGGACCTTTTAGCTTTTTCCTGCTTCAAGGGGCTCACTGGGGCCCGGGGAGGGGGATACGAGGCCCATTTGCATATTCGGCGTTCATTCTTTTTTATCGGGAGCAAGTTATTCGGGCATATGAGAGACGACATGTGGAGAGAGGAGAGCATTTACAAGATGTATTCCCATCTAGCTCATTTGCGCGTGCCAGAGAGGAGACGAGACCTCCCGTTCGGTTTTTTTCCGATATGTCATTTTTCCAAGCACGAAGTTCTTCTGTAAGGGCTCTAGCGGCCTGCAACGGCGGCAGCAGCTGCCGCCGTTGACTACATAGTTTTCTGGACAGAGCCATCTACCTTTGCATCGATTATTGCAATCACGCCGGACGCGGATATGCGGCTGACTTCTCTGCGATGTGACTAACCATGTGAATCTCTACCCCCTCCCCGGTCATGATAGGCGCCGGTCCATGATAGCCACCGGTAACAGTCGATCATCCCTCAAAGACCCTGCATCACCGATCACGATTGATCCCTACCTACATGTTCACATCATTTCGGGCCGGTGGCGAACTCCCAGACTAGATCGAGCCCGAGAAACGCAGGCCTTACACTAGATGGCCGCCCCTGTGTCTGCGTCAAGAAAGCGGCAGGATCGATTCATGGACCTACCTTAGGGTTCTCGCCCCCTCGCCCTGGCCAGATCCTGTGCTCTTGGTTAGGATCTATCACAGCGGCACGAGTAAGGCCGGGGGACTTTGGGTCCGTTGCCGGGAATTGCCAACAGCTCGCAGCCACCGGGCGTTGGGGTCGGTGTGAGTGTATGTAAGTGTATGTCCATGGACGACGTAAGCAGTGCCTCCTGCAATGACCTCGAAAGTGTTGTGATGCTCGCATCCGTCTTGGGGAGCCACAAGGTCGCATTCTGACGGATGAACGCCAGCAGGTTGCCGTAAAGTGGCTGACATGATGATTATGGTATAATGAATCACTAGGACGGAAGGGAGATGACGCAGGGTGTGTGTATGCGTGCGCACACTTGTGTGAACATCGTCTGAGGGGAGGCCACGATCGGGCCGCCACCGCAGTTGATGCGTACCAACCTACGTGGAAAGGCACGGTAAACGATGACGCTTGTGTCAACCGATTTCCTCAGCGAGGTAGGTTCCTTGCTGGTATTGAGTCATCTTTCCATGGTTGATCTTTTCTGGGAAAGGCATCACTGCTTTGCGTACCTCAAAGTCGTGCTGGGTGCTTTATCTGGTGCACAACAGGCTATACAGCAACATGTAGTCGGTGACATTTGATGGTAAAGATTCGCGAGTAAGCCGTTGAGTAGACTGATACGAAATCGATCATCTCGAAGTACTTCATCTTCACCACACAAGGGTAGAATCGCCCTCATACCCAGAGGCTATTTGCCAGTCGATAAGGGGCGGCGTTTGAGGAATAGGGTCGCAACGCCTTCTCGGCCCGTCAAGAGGATCAACTCGATTCGTTTTGGACGAGTGACGTGTGTCTACGCTACATCGGTAGAGGATACCACCCATGCAAAGACGGCAGAGCAAGGCTAGGCTGCCCCTGAGCTTGCTTGGGCTGATCGAGGCGCATCGCCTGGTCTGCCACGACGAAGGAGGAAAGGCGATGGCAACAATGGCCGGAGGGGCGGAGGGAGTCTTGGAAGGCCCCGCGCGTGCCTGGTGTGCTACTGTTTCCAGACTTGGTCCGGAGCAGTCGGACTGATCTGTGAGGGACGGCAGGGGCAAGGATGAGCTGAATACGATGTCCGAAGGCCTTCGAAAGGTGACGAAACTTGGCCCTTGCTGAAGAGAAATGAGATGACAACAGAGGCTTTTCTCGAGTACGATGGCCGTCAATTACACCTTGGTCGACGAGAGCACAAAAGCCTGCATTAATGGAAGAGCGAGCACAAGTTGCTTCGAGACGGCAAGACGGACTTAGGCGGGCTGATCGATAAGAAAATGTACACGTTGTCAATGGCAAGCCCGCTTGATGCTTCTGGGTCTGCAGCCTTGACTGCTGTCATCCCACTCGGCTGGATTCCTATGAAGGCGGGTTCAGTGGTGACACACAAGGCTATCGGGCAGATGTGTTTAGGCCGATTCTCTCTTTTGGTCTCGAAGCACACAGTTTGCAGCCAGCCAAAGCGTGAGGATTTGGATGGCGGCCCAGACGAGAGGAAGCAGGCTCTTTCGAGGAAGGCGGCAAGTGGCATGTTGCCAGCAATCTCTGCTGTCGGCTCGGATCGGAGCTGACGGCATCATTGGCTTGAAGAGTGGACGCTTATGGTGGCCAGTCAAGGTCGACGACGCTGGCTCGCTATTCGCTATAGATGAACGCGAGGTGTCGTCGTGGGACGGGACGTTAACCCCCGTGCCTATTCCTGTTGAAGCAAGAGCATGCCACCATGCTCCCCAAGGCCCAGAGTCCGCTGCAAAAGATGGCGTATCGGGCCGGCATTTCTTGATGGTCAGGTGTCGTGGGGCACACGCAGAAAAAAAAACAAGTAGTCTGTAATAGAGAGAGTCAGGGTTCAAGACCTGCACAGGGAATGGTGGTGTCGATGGTGGATGTGTGGAGGAGTGCGGAGAGGGGACGTCTTGAGCGGAGTCCTAATTTCTGAAAGTGCCCGTCCCCAGCCTCGGTCTTGACTCAGATGAGGGTGTGCGGGTTGTTCTCCAAATTCCCCAATTATTGCAGAGCTCACCAGAATGATTGGCACGGCTGGAAGATGCCCTTGAACCGGGGGTTACGAGTCTGGCGAGACAAACAGTTGCGGGACGGGTTCGCGCCCGACCGCCCATAAGCTTAAACAGTATGCAAGGGCGGTTCCTGAGGAGAGAGAATATGGGGACAGAGTCCATCGCTGAAAGAAGCTGGAAAGGCCACCATGCCACCGGCCCTCGATGATTCTTGAGCGACTGGCGGTGAACCAGAGCAGGGCTTTGCTCTCTCGCTCCAGTCTTGCATCCGGTAGTTTGAGTAGGACAGGCTGGGGTCCTGGACATTACCACATGGCTTGCTCCTGTCGCGAACGGAGGGCCCGGCACGATAAATGAAGACAAGCCGTCAGCCATGCACCTGAGAGTATTGGAGCTGTAAACCAAGCTGGCCAGACCATTGCCCTAGACGCCGTCGAGTAGGGGTTGCGTTCTTGCCGACGCTTTCCTCAAGCCAGGATACTGAATTACGCATATTGGCAGCAGGAGTGGCCATCCCTTTTGGATCTAGTCTTGTAAGACATATATTAAACGACAACTTGACTGTCGGCTTCGACTCGGAACCACGTTTCTGCGACGCCTAGATCTCCCGCAGTTCGCCGCACCATCGCGGAGTTGTCTGGTTTGAGGCAGTCGGCATCTTGATCAAGTTTGCAACAAAGAGAAAATGGGCCGCTGAAACGCGATGCTTGATCAATAGCTGGCAGTGCTATAGATCTTCTCGGTAGGAGAGCCGGCGTTAGGATCGTCAGTCCTAAGATAGCTAAGAATTTTCCAAGAACGGTAGGTCACATCAGCTGATACCGTATCGCGGAAAGACTCAGTGCTAAGCGCAAGGAAGTTGTTATATAGGCCATGGCTGTGGTCTCCTGCCCGGGTTGCGGCAGTTGGGGTTGCCGGAAGTCGGCCGTTTCTTGGCGGGACGAGGCGTCTTCTGTCTTTTCCGTCACATTGTGACGCTCCGTTATTACTCGGAGGTGTTGTCAAGGTCGTGTCACAGTCTCGGACTGGCACAGACGCTGCCGAGCTGCTTCATCAGGATCCCGCATGTTGAGAAATTAGATGCGGGTTTGTCTTGCTGAGATTGGACGTTGGAAAACCGGAGCCGCGACCGGCGGCGGTTCAAAGAAGCCCGTCGAGTGTCAAGTGTCAACGGGTCCTGCTGTGCAACGCGTCGGGCCCACGCGTGGCGGTCAAGACTGTGTAATGTAACGACGGCAGAGATTGTTGATGAGGGAACGGGGCCGATGCGATGCTGATTAAGGCAAGCAGTCCCCGAGACCCAAATTATTGTGCCTTGTTCGCATCGATTGCCTGTGTCTGTTCGTGCTACAGCCTACCAGGATAGATGCGAACTCGCGGCGCCGCAGAGCCAGAATCTGTAGGTGGTTGGTTGTCCTTTATCCGTACTAATGGATGGCTCTTCTCGAAAGCTGGCTCCATCCGCGCTACCGGCTGGGGTACAGGATGCGGGATGCAGAGTCAAAGCTTCTCTCGGCAATAGATCTTAAGTGACGCCTGATAATGGTAGCCGACCTCTTCTCGAACAGAGCTTTTCCATGGCCGTCGATTCGCTAAAAGGGCCGGCAACTCAGGAGGAATGCCTCTGCGCACGGCAGCGGCAAGAGGAACCACGTGTAACGCAGAGTCTCTTGAGTACCCCTGCTTCCTCCCAGCCGCCTCGCGCGTTCCTGTCATAATTAGAGAGAGCGTGGAGACTAGCCCCCAAATTTGGAGAACAAGGCTGTTGTTCTTTTAGCCTCGGTGCAGTAGCGCAGACTGGCTCGTCAAGATCAGTGGCCGACAGCTGTCGTGGCTGCATGCATGCAAGGCATAAGACCTGGGGCTGCAAGCGAAGCGGCACGAACACCACAAATCCGGCTGCTTCCATTCTTGCATGCCCACCCTAAGACACTGGCCAGGGCCTGTTTTGCTGTTGTCGCGCCGGCCTGTATCGGGCTCTTGAACCGAGCGGTGTTCGGCCGCTACTCGGCTGTGTGTGCGGGAGGGGTTATCTAGAGACTGGTAGTCAGGTGCTCAGAGCGGGAGTGCGGGGCAACATCATTTCTCATGTCTGCTTTTTTCACACTTCGTGCCCTCCCACTACTTGTCGTGGCTTGCAGGTATCGTTGTCAACATAGCATTGATGAGAGCGGCTCGGCGTGGCCGCGGTAGGTTGAATTCAGCTCGCAGTGGATGTTCGTTACTTCGCTTCTGGGCCCTCAAGTCGCTTACCACCTGCTTGTGGCGACCCCTCGTGGGCTGTAGCACAAGAGCTGCAGCTTGAGCGCGATGGCACATGGTCGGTCTTGGAAGGCGTCAGCCGTGGCGGATGACGAGGCAGAGTCCGGGGAAGCCAGTCCAGGCCACAGGAGACCAACATGCCAGAGCGCCGGTTCACTGCACAACGGCCCCCAAGCCCCAGGTTGACAGGCGCTGTGAAGTGGAGATCAAACCGGGTGGCTTGCGTTGGGTCGACTGGGCGCTGGCAACGTCATGAGTCTGCTCCGAAGATGCTCTGATTCGAGCGGCAAGCAGCAGGTGCCGTTGCCGTAGAGGTCGAAGGGTACCCAGGAGGAAGATCAGCTCGAGGTTTTACTTGTTGGCAAATCTCAAGCCGGCCGGTGGTCGTTTGGCGAGGTCGAAGCAACCGCAGTGGGTGAGTGGGAACCCCGGAAGTTGAGATGGTCCACGTCTTGGCAACGGGCGTGACGGAGTGGTTCAGCAGGGAGACCAAAGAAGAAAGCTTCTCCGCATCGATCGACATGCTCCCCGCTCCCCTTCAGCCGGAGAAGCTCGTGGTGTGTGGTGCGCCGTCTGATGGTGTTGCTGCTGATGCTCACATTCTTGGGCGCCCCTGGTGGGATGGCTCGGTGCTTGTGCCTGTCTGGCAGTCCCCCTTCCAAGTCCAAGATCTGTAGTCCCGAGCCGCCCGGCCCCTGGTGCGATTGAGTGCTGGCAAACGGGGATCGTCGCCATGCAATCACCACGTATGGCTGCCATGTGCTGCTATGTTCAGGGTATGTTGATACGTCGGGTCGAAGCGCATCGCTGGCTGCGGCCGAACGAAGGGTCCCGGGCGAGGACTGAAAGATGAATGGGTGGGCAGACGGGTGATGGGTTGTCGACGGGCAGAGGACCATTGGTCGGTCCATGGCGAAGGATGAGCAGGCCTCAGTCTTGTCCTCGTGGTTCACAGGTTGGGTTGGATTGAAGCGGGTGAGATTCCTTTTTCCATGCGAGATGGGCAACTGGAGAAGCAAGTCGAGTCTCGAACGACGGCGGTAGTACTGCACGGTCACGGAGTACGCATACTGTGTACGCGTGCCTGTGTTGTCTACCTGGAAGAGGACACGGCGACCTGCAGGTACCGAGGGTTCTGACGCTGCTGCGGCTGTCATGGGAAATCCGGCCATCACATCTCGAACGTGGTTGACTTTGAAGGCCTCGCACACTATCGCGGCCTGGGTACCCACGACAGGCAGGCATTATCTCGGGTCGGGGACGGATACAAATGACCCGATCGAGGAGCTACCTACTGAAGCTACCTAGGTACCTAGGTCTTGGGTAGTGACGGCAGGAGGGCTTAGTCGACTTCTCGGGCGATCCCCATGTGTCCTTCCTATTGTGCCGCGATCACACATCACATGCGCCGCGCCGCCCGCAGCGAGGCGATTCGCTGGCTCACAGCAGCGGAGGGAGGAGCAGGAGCGGGAGCGGGAACAGGAACAGGCAGGAATGAACCGGGCAGGCAGATAATACAGACAGGAATGAGTAAGAGAAGAAGTAAAAGCAAGAGCAAAAGCGGCAACCACCCGAGATAACGTCAACCAACGCTCCTTCCTGCAACAGTCGGCACACAGTCAGTCGAATGCGCATGTGTCACCTGCCACTTGCCGTCTCCTCACACACTCGGGCCCATAGGGCAACCTTGAAGGCACTGAGGCAGCAGGCTGGCAAGTTGGGTACCTACAGGCTAGGTACTAAAGCAATAAGGGTAGGCACGCAGTCCTTTGGTCTGGCAGTTCTTGCCTCGCAGGTGGTGACTCTGGTGAGGTCTGTAGGTAGGCCCACTCATCCATCTGGAGGAAGGCCCTTTGGCCCTGGCCCGCAACTTTACCCTGAAGACTGCAACCCAGGCCTCGATGGACAGGGGTTTGTTCATCCCATCTTTTTCCACTGTCCGGGGGCCCCAGTCCCCATCATCACACACACACCTCGCTCTGGTTCTTCGCCGTCACCACCATCTTATCCTTACTCATACGCGACACACGCACACTTGCTCTGCCGCCCGTTAATGCGGGCTAAGGGACAGGCCCAGCAGCTGCCAGATGCCACCAGCGCAGAATAGGGAATCTTTACGAACGAGCAACAGGCATGGCCTAGGCATGCCCGTCATTTGCGCCCGGTACTTGACGATATTCCCTTCCCCTCCGCGGCAGAGTCATGCTTAAATGGTGGAGGGCGGTCGCAATGCCGAATTCGATCACTTGCGCCGAGTGTGCCACCGCCGTCGCTGTCACCAGTGGTTGTCGCCACCGCTCACTTCTTCTTGGACCTCTTTGCTTTTTCCCACTCGATCCGCTCGAGATCTGGCAGTGACGGCTGGGGTCTGTTTGACGGTCCGGCCCTTGATCTCGGTGTGCCGGGTTTCCTCTGTGACAGCTCAACGAGCACAGGAGACTTCCCCTTCATGTGCTTGAGCTAATCTGTCAATTGTCAGTGTCAAACGTCAGCTTCGAAGTGCCATGCCTGGTTCTCCATGAAGCCATGCCAAAGAAGAAATGACCTGTTACAAGCACGACTGGCCTGTGCCAAGGGCATCCCTACTGATGGACTGATTAGATGGATCGATCTTGGCGGTCCGGTGAGTGCCGGCTTGACCAACGGGGTCCGACACAGTGGTCTTGCACCAGGTGCGAGGACTCCTGGCAGGGGAATCCATCACTTTCCCGTGTCCCTTTTCCGCGAGCGACTGAAGCAGATATCCGCATTCGTCCCTCGACGTTGACTGTGACCACAGAAATACCTGGGCGGGCGAAGCACCACCACGGAAGCAACCCTCGCAGGGTTGGACGGGGCGCCCATCCGGAAGCATTGTCTGTAACGGGCAGGACGAGAGGAGAGCAAGGCCATGACGGGACGTCGCGGGGATCTGGGCTGCAAGAACACATACGACACACGCCAATTCCGCCTATCCAGGTCGCTGATCTACCGGGACGTTGAATACGGGTGCGGGTGTGCATTGGCGCAAACGTTCTCGCGTTCGTCCAAAATAGTCGAGCCAGCGATCCAAACGCATCTCGTCTCGCCTCACTGGAGAACCACTGGTCCTGTCGTCCGCTCGTTGTTTCTTTTTCCACTATGCCAAGCCATTTGACTCTATTGTCGATGAGACGCAGTTGCAGTAATTAATCGAATCCCAGATGGTCCTGGGGAAATGGAACTGCATGCATGCAGCTCAGCATAGGCACGTAATTTATTCAAGTACCGGCTTCGATAGGTGCCGCCTGGATCACCACGGTGCCCCCTTCGCCGGACCTTTTTGCATCGCTGCATGGCCCTGCGCGTACCATGGGTGGTACAAGCAGTCCTCCAGGGTTCCATTCGAAAGGTATCAGATGCTCGCACAGGGCAGGCAACGGCTTGGCATCTTTCGGTTGCCCGCTTACATACTATGTAGTACTTCTGGGTCAGACTCGAATCATCTCAAGGTCATCCGACAACGGGTGCCGACCAGAAGGAAGTTCGCGGCTTCCGGTCCCAGGAAGTTAAAGACCCTGGGCCATCGAAACAGGGCTGGGGGCTAGTCGTCCAGGCCGCTGACGGCATGGGCTGGCGGGAAGATGAGGCGCCGGCGCTTCCGCCACCCACGTGTTGATTAGCTCGTCAAACACCAATAGATATTTCCAACACAGGTTGCAGCCTGGTGGGTAAGTCAATCGCGGGCAAATATCAGGGAAGAGGAAGGAGAATAGAAAGAAGAAAAAGGCTAATGAATGAGGTGTGGATAGATGTTTTCCAGGTCCGACCCATCTTTACGAGCTTGTAGTGAGCTGCAGAGTCATGTTCTGTCGTGTTGCTGGCGGAACGGCTGAGGAGTTGTGGAGAAGCAAAGCTGGGAACATGGCCATCAAGTGCCCGCAGGGTGCGTCCAGGCGCCGGGGAGACCTTCATTACTGACCCAAGAAGGCATTGAAGCCCGTAGGTAAGTACCCATCGAGCAAATTTTGCGGCTACCAGGGAGTTTTCTGTTGTTTCTTCCTTGGCTCACGGACGGCCGGACGAGGTTGACGAGATCAGGGACGGGACTGAGCGCCCAGCAGGTCTGGCGAGCATGGTTATCGACATGGAAGCCAACATGTATCGGAGTCAATGTAATAAATGTCACGCAGCTATTCACTCGCCCTTGGAACCCGGGCTCAGGCCGAGTCTCGGGCAGCATCGGGGCCGGTTGCCAAGTGATGTAAGTGTCTTGTGCTACCTTGAGAGAGCCCAGCACACACTCTGTACTGGAGCGCGGCTTCATATGCGAGCAGGAAGGTTCGTCAGCGGTGCCACAACATGAGAGGCGTGCGGTAATATCACAGTGGCTGCTCGGGCAGCGGGCAGGAGGTGCTGCGAGCGCCCGTGGACTCGGGACTCACAAGCTTTCCCGCGGCTCACACACCTTATGTCGACTGCCTCCGAGGGCTGAGGTGTCTGTGATTCGATTTCGCCATCTTGCATATCGAGTGCCTGTTTGGACAGCGGATAGCGACATGATATGAAGGACGGTCCCTGGGGTTCGAGCAAGTGGCCGGCCGGCGCTCTGGCTTAAAGGCGCTGTATTAAGGGGGGGGTGGGAAAGGGCCAGACGCTTTCCGGACGGTACGGGAGACGATGGGTCTTCTTCCATCCGCCTCGACCTTGTCTGCGGTGGAGTTCTCGGCCTGTTCCTTGGGCCGCTCCCTCCACATCAGATCTCTGTTGTGTGTGATTTTTCCCACGCCGATTATGATTAATATGGTGCGAGCAGAAAAGATGAGCGTCGAGGTGAACGTGGCGCCCCATATTCCCGTGTCCCGTCCGTTCTCCCCTCTGGCTTGGCAGACGCAAGGTCCTCGTCGTACTATGGACGCCGTTCGATGGAAGGGACGAACGACACCCTTTTTGCGTTTTCCCTTCCCAACTACATACTTGATGCGGTTTTTTTTGTCCTTCTATTGTTTGCTTTTCTTCCCAACAGCCGCTTCAATTGGACCCATGTTGCCCCATCGCACAATCACACACACTGTCACCGTCACACTCACAGTGCCCGCCAAATGCCGCGCCGGGCCCTCTACCCCATCCCGTGCTTGTCCCTGTTGCTTGTTCTCCGCGGTTACGGGGGCAGAAGGCGAGGTACCTCATGTATTGCGCGCAGTTGCTCCACCCCGGCTCCTCAAAGGAGGTGGAAGTAGTAGCATTACCGGGCACCTCGAGAATTCAGCAACAAGTCAGTAAAGCAAGTAAGGACAAGCCGCCCGCTGCGCTGTGCCCCGGGCAGACAGAAGTCTCGTCCTCAGGCACCGCCCACCTGATGCTGATGCTGATGCTGATGCTTGCTTACCGCCCTGGTGATGAGACGTCTGCTGGCGCTGTGCTATGGTAGGTAACTACTGTGTACTACTGCTGGTCCGCCCCGACTGGGAAAGGTGACCTGTCCACCTCCTGTCCATCTCGCATCCATCCTTTGCACCTTGGGTTGGGCCTCGCTCTTCAATCTCGGGACTCCACACATCCATCCAAGTCGGACCCTTGTCCTGCTGTAAGTACAAAGCAGTCGGTAAGGCAAGGTATTATCGCGGGTCGTGTGAGAGGAAAAGAAACGAGAGAAGCGCCACAAAGCAGGTACTCGCCTCTATGGCTATAGCCACGCGAGTCTGCAGCGAGCCGCGTCTCTCTGTCTCGAACGGAGAGGTCGATTGTGGCATGGCCGGCCGGGCAGCCAAAAGGTACCCATCCCTGTTTGTTTTCCTGGCCTCTTGGTCCCTGCCTCTCAGGACGACTCGACGACTCGTTGTTCCCTGACTTTTTATATTGCCTTTTTTGCTGTGTGCCCGTTTCATTGCGCAGCCCAGCACTGCCCAGCACTGCCCAGCATAGCACAGCACATCACGACACGAGACGGGCGAGAACGTTTTAGAGGTGGTCGTTATCTTGTGGTGCACTCTCTCCGAGACACCCTCTCGCGAGTCGGGATCGGGCTAGGTCGGCCGGCTTCTCGATCATTTTTCTCGGCCTTCGACGCCTTGGACCAACAGCAACACACGAGGTAGCTTTCCGTTCAGCGACATGGTTCTAGCCGGCCGGCTTGTTGGAGGGCCTCTGCAACATGGCAAACCCATCGTGACGGGGTTACATGGGCATGTGCTGGGAATAAGAGAGAATAAGAAGAGTGCATCGCTACTTCCGATCTGTACCTAAGCAGATGGGTATCTAGGTACCTACAGACCTACTGGCTGCAGTTAGGTACAATGTACCTAGCGTAGCTGTTAACGACGAGGGCCGGTGCAGGGCTTCCATCCCACCGGGCTTCTCCCCCTTCTGTGATGGAAGCAAAAGCCCCAGAGCCAGAGGCCGGCCCTAGTCGCATCGAGACCCCGACAGAAAAGAGACAAGCCTCGCTGGTCGACGTCCTCTGCCACCCCCTCCCCCCCCGGGCCCCTACCCTACCCCGGCCTTCGCGCTACGTTAACAGCAGCTTTGCCCCATCTTTCCCCAACATCGTGCCCCCCTTCCTGGGTCCGTCCCTAGTGTCCCCCTCTCCTCCCCCAAATTCCCTCGGTCCTTTCCTGCTGGGGGGCCCTCCTCATTCTCCTCAGGCTCCGCTCCTTGCACTAGGTACCTCCGTCGTCCAGTGTCTGTCTCCATTGCCCTTCACATCCCCGGTTATGGATCTCCATTGCTCACCAACAGCGCGCATTATCCTGCTCTCTTTCTCTCTCCATCTTCCCGCTTCCTAGGTCTGCCACACTCCTCCTTCCACTGTCACTATTACTGCGACCTGGCAGCTACAGCCTACAGCTAGCTCTATGTGACCCTCGGCCGGCCTCTTCTGCTCTATTTTATTTTTCTTCT
>WIGM01000110.1:0-81699 GCA_014235935.1 Colletotrichum musicola
CACAACGAAGCCCCGTGTTAATACGGTGAAGCACAGTAATGGCTTGATTGACTTGAGTTACGCGACTATACTTATGAGACTATACTGAAGAGCGCCAAAGAAGAAGCTTATCGACCAGATTCCCGGATGTTTTGCGTCTTGCCCAAAAGTCCTCGGCACTTTCCCGATAGTCATGACTTAGTGCTTGGTCTGATGACAATGTACTCTCAACGCTCAACACGTATCAAGCACTAAGCCTCCCTCCCAATCGGAAAGGTGCGTCCGGTACGATTGGGCAAGATTGATTCCAACGGGCCAACGCTTACTTTCTGCAGGCCTGCCACTTGACGTTGATCTGCTGAGTGAAGGCGACGGTGGCATCGTCGTCGGTGATGGAGCCGTAGGCCTGGGGGTTCCTGGTGGTCAGGGCGATGCGGTTATTGACATTGAGAATGCCGGTCGCGCCGCAGGGGGCCCAGATGAGCGAGGCGGTTGGGATGCTGTCCTGCTTGGTGTAGACCTGGCCATCGAGCCAGATGCCGCCACCGGCGATGGATGTCTGGGTGGTTGTGGTGGAGGAGGCATCCTGTGAGAAGAAGTAGGTCGAGTAGAAGGTGCCGGTGACACCCTCATCGAGCTGGGCGTAGCCGTGGTAGGTGCTCTCTACGACGGCGAACTGGAAGCCGCCCGGGTACTTGAGGCTCAGGTGGAGGGCGCAGTTCTTGGTGCGCTCGGCGAGGGGCAGACCGGGGCCGATGTAGGTCTGGAAGCGGTCGAAGCCGAAGGTGATGACGGTGCGGTCTGGGGAGATGATGGTCGAGACGGAGCCCTGGGGGCAGCCGCTGCCCGAGAAGCTGGCGTTGACGATCTGGATCTCCTTCGGGTCAGGGGTGTCGGAAATGCCAGTTGGGCCCAGAGGGCTGGCGGCGGCGAGCACCGGGAGGAGGATGGCGAAGAGGTTCTTCATGACGAGAAAGAAACGAAAGCTGTTCGCAGAAACGATGTATGGGACTGAGAAGGATAGAGGCGGTACCCGTGAGCTGGATACTGGTGATGGCGTAACCTTCCTAGCCGACGATCTCTGCCGTATTTATACCCAGTTTTCTCTTCACGATGTTTATCATCAATTGCCCATCACGCGTTCATTGGGCCTCTGTGGTTGGGCAACCAACTTTCTGGACTCACCTGCGCCCCTGATGATCCGATTCGACCACGGCAGGATCGATGGCACCATGGAGCCCGGCCGCTGCGCGAAGAAGGCACCATTTCATGGCTACAAATTAATATCGATGTTGAAAAAGCTCTCATCACGCTGCTGCTGGTGGCTCGTGACCTGAGGGGTTGGCATGGAAATCCTCACTTGGCTTAGTTCCAACCTGTAGGTTGCTGCAGTCAATCTACGGTTGAAAGGCGCAAATGAAGACATATTGGAGGGAATTTCAGCTCTCGTAATACTAACAGCTGACTGAAAAGTGAGATATCCGAGTTTGCGGGGTACATGAGCGTGTTATCTTCCAACCTAAAGGAAGTAGGTGAACTGCCCGTGAGCATAATTGGTTTCAGGGGCGAACAA
Organism: Colletotrichum musicola; assembly: GCA_014235935.1. Lineage (NCBI taxonomy): Eukaryota > Fungi > Ascomycota > Sordariomycetes > Glomerellales > Glomerellaceae > Colletotrichum > Colletotrichum musicola. The sequence continues at coordinate 1,553 of WIGM01000110.1, forward strand.
CAGAGAAAAGAGTGGACAACAGAGACAAGGGTGGATAGCAGAGACGAGGATGGGCTAATTATGGGTTTCACAAGGTATCCAGGAGCTTTCTGCACATGTGTTCAAGCTAGTGTTTTCGCTTCGAAACATTTGGTCCTAGCTCCGAGAGCCTGATGAAAAGAAAACTTTCTTGAACCAGTGCTTTTTGTTGAATGTTCTCCATGCCCCAGACTCGGTACTATGCTGAGTGTGGAGGCCGCTCAGGAGAGCAAGCTGGGACATATCTAACATACACACAAATATGCTTTGAATCTCGAACCATGGGAACTGCGACATGCTTTCAGGGAGCCCGGGAAATTGTGTCCGGAGTGTCTGAAAAGGGAGTACGGAAGTAGTGGTTGCTATGAGGTCGTCCCAGAAGACTGTCAACCAAACTATACAACTGCACCGGAGCAGAGAGCGTCACATCGTTTCAATCTATCCATGGTGGTTGAGTGATATATGTGCACTCCGTTGCATGGGCTCACTCTCCAGCCGCCTCAAGCGAGTGTGCATATGGTGTGGCATTGGAACCGAACTTACGGTTGACCGCAAAGGCGGAGGGATGGTTGTCCCTTGTAGGGGGAACCAAAATGGATGGACCCTGATTATCCGGCATGAGCCGAGATTTTGGTTCTCACCATTTGCCGTTGCCGGTTAATACTGCCGTATAACCGTGAGGCCATCGTTTACATACGGACTGCTGGTCACTTCTCGAGTTGCGAGTGTTGAGAAAGAGCAAGATGGCTCCGAGTTTCAAGCAACATTGCCACTGCAATCCTTGGGGGCATGAGCGCAAAGAGAAAACCATGGGACTCACCTTTGAAGCGCCACTCAACAGTTCAGGGACATCCTGTGCCGAGTTTATCCCGGTGGCTGTGGCTCGCCGGCTGAATAGCGCGCGTCGAAGACACCAGCGGCCCAGATTCAAACCACCGAGCCTCGCTTATGCGTTTGACATGCTCGGACATTCATTAAATCATGCAAGACCAGCTAGCTCTTATGTTTTTAATATCAAGCCATTTGCTGGTGATATTAGACGTCTAATAATAAAGCTCGACTCGGATCCAGCCATCAGACACAACGTATGACAACAGCTGAATGCGTCTCAACCACAGAATCGATCAAGCTTTCCACACAAGCGGAATCGTTTCGGGATGGCAGGCTACCTGGAAGTGGTCTAGGCCAAGATGTCAGGCTTCGCCACGAGTAACAGTGTGATCGTCTCGCGATGGTTGTTACTCTAAGGAATATCTTGAGTAACATTGCGTTATACAGTGGATGGCCTAGACCTCCGGTCAAGCTGCGAACCAAGATACGTGAGGCTCACGTCTTCTTCGTCGTGGAACAACTGTCACCGCTGGGAGGGGTTCGTGTGTTACAAGTATCTTGGAATCTCTTAAATAATTCATTCGCCCGTAGTAAACTCCGGCTAGATCTAGACTACGTGATGTGACATGGCTCGTTTTGGTTTCAATTTTGCGTTTCTTCTTTTTTGTTCCTTCAGTAGCTCCAATCATGCACTCTCGGCCAGCTTGAGGAGACCCTCAAGGTTGATGCTCTTGGGTCGCTCAATAGGCAGGCCAAGTGCGCGATCCCAGATCAGTTGTGCCAGAGGTCCCAGGCCACGGGAGACACCGAAAGTGGCGGTGTAATACAGCGTCTCGTGGAAGCCGTAGTGGTGGAACAGGACACCGGAGCTGGAGTCGACGTTGGGGTAGGGGTTCTTGGTCTTTCCGTGCTTCTTGAGAACTTCGGGTGCGATGCTGCTGTTCTTCTGAACCAGCTTGAAGACCGGGTCCTGGGCAATCTCAGGGCGTGCCGCAGCGTAGTCCATCAAGGCCTCGAAGCGGGGGTCGGGCTTGCGGAGAACGGCGTGGCCGTACCCGGGCACAACTCTGCCGGAGTTGAGGGTGGACCAGAGGTAATCTGTGACGTCCTTGTCGGTGTAGGACTTGGGAATGTTGTCCTTCATCTGCAATATCCATCGGAGGACCTCCTGAGCAGCAAGTCTGTTGCGAGCATGATTAGTCCCTAGCGCTCGCTGGGCATCGCCAGATGTTGCGGATGACCTACCCGTGAAGAGGTCCGGCAAGACCCTGAAGACCAGCGCTGTAGCTGAGGAAGACATCGCTGAGTGCGCTGCCAACCAGATGGGTGGTGTGGGCAGAGACGTTGCCTCCCTCGTGGTCGCCGTGAAGGGCCAAGTACAGCCTCAGGAGATCTTGGAAGTTCTCGTTCTTCTTGCCACCCTTTCCGAGCATAGCAGCAAAGTTGTAAGACCAATCCTGCTCGAGATCAATCTCGGCGGGAAGAGCACCACCGCCGCGGTAAGAGTTCTGGTAAATCTTGGCGGCAATGGTGGGCAACTTGGCCAGCAGGGAGATGGAGTCGTCGAATGTGGGCTCCCAGTAATCGGCCTTGTTGAGGCCCTCCTCGTAGGCCTTCGCGAATTTGGAGGTGTAGTTGAGGGCGGAGACGGCGATGGCGAACTGGGTCATGGGGTGGAGGTCCTTGGGGAAATCGTCGAGCATCTTGTTCACGAAGGCAGGGAGCTGGCCCTGCTCGGCCAATTGGCGAGAAAACTGGCGAACCTGGTTGGTGGAAGGGACCTGTCCTGTGAGGAGCAGCCAGAACATGGCCTCGGGAAGCATTTCGGTGCCCGTCTTGCCCTTGGGGAGCTCCTTCTGGCAGTCCTTGATGGTCCTGCCGTGGAAGCGAATGCCTTCGTTGGCGTCCAAGACGGACCCCTCCCAGACCATGGCCTTGAGGCCACGCATGCCGCCGAGCGTGTTCTCGACCTTGACCTCGCCAATAACCTTGGAAGAGTGTGCCTTGACCTTCTTTAGGAGCTCCCGCTTGGCCGGGATGACCTGCTTCAGGGTAGTCTTGAGATCCGGCTCGGACGAGGAGGAGTATTGGCGGGCATTGAGGGCGGAGCGAGCTGCCAGAGGCTTGTAATGGTTAGCAAGAATAGCTTCAAGAAGTCCGAAAGACTTTCTGCGGGGGTTCAGAACGTACTCGCAAGGCCCCCAGAGCCCTGGTGCTTCTCGTGACGCTCATCGCGATGTTTGACTGGAGAAGGTCACAGGGAGAGAGTGATAAGATAGAGGAGGGGTAGGTAGGTACACGGCGGGGATGGTTGGTGAGCAGTGACAGATACAATGGGAAGCTGCTTGCGATGGTGGCGAGTTGCTTGAAGCTGGGAAAGTCAATCAATGGCAGGTATTGGCCGAGGAGCAACCCGAGAAGAGGAGGTAGGGCACCGAGTAAGTGCTGGAGGAAAGGAAGAAAAAGAGACCAAGGCGCATGAGGAGCCTCGCTTTGCCGTGCTTCCCTGCATCCTGCCTCTCCTTAGGCCGAGACTGAGCTGGGCAGTAGAGTTAGCCCGAGGTTGGAGGAGCCTGGGCCACCAGCACTGACCTTCGGCATCTGGCGTAGGTACGTAGCAGGCAGGTACCTACACTAGGTACACGCACAAGCAGGTGTTAGTGAGCGAGTGCCAGCCCGTGACGCTCTCATATCCTACGCTATTACTTGTTTGCTCTACTACCTATCTCCTAGTCAGGTACATCATTGGACGCCTAGAACGACGCCAACGAAAGAGTACCTCGATACCTCGATACCTCGCCCTGCGGTCATTGGGAAATGCACCGGGGATGGGAGACTCGGTGGGGGTGATACACTAATACGGGGGCGGGACCCCCCAGCTTTTCCCACCTGCCTCCTCCACGATTAGCGGGCAGCGGGCTTTGCGGGATGAGCTCAGCGGGCCCGGCTGCTACCAAATCATGCCCTGTGAGTGGCCGGGCAAAGCAAGCACCCCGCTTTTAGCCCCTCGCTGCCTCACAAGCGTTGTGTCACTGAGGGGAAGGCGCTGGACCGAGGCAAGCCGAGCTGCGAAGGAATGGATACACTGTAACAGTAGCGATGGAGCCCCGGCAAACGGCTACGGGCGAGCGGTGATGTCAATTGGCCAATCCAGCACTCGCAGCCCGCCGTCTTTGCCGTCGCTTACCAAGGTCCAAACCTCTCGCTGCGCTCTGCTGTTATTGCCAGCGAGAACAAGCAGGATCCAAGGTGTTTGCCTTATGTAAGATACCCCTCGCTCTATCCCGAGCGCCGAACCGGTCCCTTTCGGAGGTGCCTTCTGCGAGAACGGCTCCGGAGATAATACAACGCTAACGTCTTTGCCGCCAGACACTCACTGACCAGGTTTTCTCTTCGAATATGCAGTGAAGACGAAGCCCCTCTTTTCGACATATCACGAACTCCAATAAGCCCTGCCCATCGTCGAAACCCACGATCCCGGCCACCATGATGCGAAGAGCTGCGGCGCGAGCAGTCTTTCGAAGGGCTCTCCTCCCCAGACCGACGTCGACCCCAGCCATTGTCATCCGCTGCCTCGCGACGACCCGAAGAATGGCGCAAGCTCCCGGGAACCCCTTCTCCGCCGCTCCGCCCAGCGACACTTTCCAGCTGCTGCCCGAATCGCAGAAGGCGGGTGCCGCCGAGGACGAACTGTACGAGGCCCAACTGAAGGAAGTCGAGGCATGGTGGAGCTCTCCCAGATACGAGGGCATCAAGCGCCCCTACAGCGCTGCCGATGTCGTCTCCAAGCGCGGCTCGCAGCAACAGTCCTACCCCAGCTCCGTCATGGCAAGGAAGCTCTTCAACCTCGTCCAGGAGAAATTAGCCGAGGGCAAGCCCATCCATACAAGTAAGCTCACCCGAGTTACGGTCGCCACGAGCAAGACACAGTACTGACAGCTTCTGTGCGTAGTGGGTGCCATCGATCCCGTACAAATGACTCAACAAGCGCCGCATCAGGAGGTCCTCTACATTTCCGGCTGGGCCTGCTCCTCCCTCCTCACCTCCACGAACGAGGTCTCTCCCGACTTCGGCGACTACCCCTACAACACCGTTCCGAACCAGGTCCAGCGTCTTGCCAAGGCCCAGTCGATGCACGACCGTAAACAATGGGATAACAGACGGAAGCTCTCGCCGGAACAGCGCGCCAAGACGCCCTACGTCGATTACCTGCGGCCCATCGTGGCCGACGGTGACACTGGACACGGCGGCCTCTCGGCCGTCCTCAAGCTCGCCAAGCTCTTTGCTGAGAACGGCGCGGCAGCGGTGCACTTTGAGGACCAGCTGCACGGCGGCAAGAAGTGCGGTCACTTGGCTGGAAAGGTGCTTGTGCCCACCGGCGAGCACATCAACCGCCTGAACGCAGCACGCTTCCAGTGGGACGTCATGGGTTGCGAGAACCTCGTCCTCGCGCGAACCGACTCGGAGAGCGGCAAGCTCATCAGCAGTGCCATCGACGTGCGCGACCACGAATTCATCCTCGGCGTTGCCGACCCCAACCTCGAGCCCCTGGCCGAGACCATCCAGGCGATGGAGGCCAAGGGCGCGGCGGGTGCTGAGATTGACGCCTTTGAGGCGAACTGGGTCAAGGGCACCAAGCTGGTAACGTTCGACGAGGCCGCGGTTGCCCACATGCAGAAGGAGGGCGTGTCGCAGGATAAGATCAACTGGTACCTCGAAACCGTGCGATCGCAGCGTGACCTGGGCATCACCCAGCGCCGCAAGCTCGCAAACGACCGCACAAAGACGCCCGTGTTCTTCTCGTGGGACGTCCCGCGCACCCGCGAAGGCTTCTACCACTTCCGCGCCGGCATGGAGGCCGCAACGAAGCGCGCGATCGCGTTTGCACCGTACGCCGACCTCCTGTGGGTTGAGACGGGTGACCCGAACGTTGAGGTCGCTTCCAAGCTGGCCAGGGCTGTTCGCAAGGTGTACCCCAAGAAGGGTCTGGTCTACAACCTCAGCCCGTCGTTTAACTGGATGGCGCACGGGTTCACGGACGAGACGCTGAAGAGCTTCATCTGGGACATTGCGAAGGAGGGCTTCGTGCTGCAGCTCATCTCGCTGGCGGGGCTTCACTCCAACGCCACCATCACGAACGAGCTGGCGCGGGAGTTCAAGACGGACGGCATGCTTGCCTACGTGAACCTCGTGCAGAGGCGCGAAAAGGAGGGCGGCTGCGACGTTTTGACGCATCAGAAGTGGAGTGGCGCAAGCTACATTGACGGCATTCTGGGGGCCATCCAGAGCGGCAGCTCGAGCAGCAAGAGCATGGGCGAGGGCAACACCGAGAGCCAATTCCACTGAGGGTAGGCTGGTTGGTACCCGGTATTACTACCCTGACACGGAGGAAGCGAAAGCATTGGGCGGCGTTGAGGATCTATCTGTCTAGCCATTTGAGGTGAATTGAATATTGAATCAATTGGATATTCGCGCGCAGAAAACAAGCTACACCCGTCTCGGCGCGCGCCTTGAACTGCATCGCTATCTTGCACCAGAAAGAAGACCACGACATGAAACACAACCACGTCAAGAAAAAGGAATTGTGTTGTCTATTTCAAGAGGGATATTCATCATCATGACCGTCGCAACCATGTTCCTTCGCCCCGACCGCCAAAAGCTTCTTTGATCCAGTGCCCCAAAACTCCAAATGCCCTTTGTATGTGATGTTACGAGAAAGTCGGGAAGCGCGCTCGCTCCTTTGGTATCTACTCAAGGCTCGCGCGGCTGGCGTTGTTGACGGGGGCGGCCAGCGGGGGGCCCTCGGGGGTGACGTAGGCCTTGGTCATGCCGCCGTCGACGACCATGTCGTGGCCGTTAACGAAGCTGGCCTCGTCGGAGGCGAGGAAGAGGACCGCCTGGGCCTGCTCGACGGCCTCGCCGAAGCGGCCGGTGGGGAAGTGGATCTCGCGGCGCATGCGCTTGGGGACGTCGTCGCCGAGCCAGTCCTGGAGGAGAGGGGTGTTGAGCGGGGCGGGGCAGAGCGAGTTGAAGCGGTAGCCCTCGCGGGCGTGGACCATGGCGAGCTCGCGGGTGAGGGCGAGGACGGCGCCCTTGGAGGCGGTGTAGGCCAGCTGCGGGGTGGCGGCGCCGACGAGGGCGACGACGGAGGCGGTGTTGATGATGGAGCCCTTCTTCTTGCCGGCGCGGCGGAGGGCGAGGACGGCGTGCTTGCTGCCGTACCAGACGCCCTTGACGTTGATGTTCTGGGTCAGGTCCCAGATCTCCTCGGGGGTGTTGACGGCGTCGTCGTCCCGGGCGTGCATGATGCCGGCGTTGTTGAACATGACGTCCAGGCCGCCCCAGGCGTCGACGGACTCGACGAGGGCCTTGACCTGGTCCTCCTTGGAGACATCGCAGAGCTGTGTGGTGGCGCCTCACGTTAGCCAAAACATGTTTTCTCCGCGAGGTGGCTGATGTGCGCGAAAAAAGTGTAAATCAATCTCGTGATGGCTTCATGGGTTCGTCGGAGTGTGCAGGGCGTGGGTGTGGATGGTGTCACGAATAAGGACGAAGATATGGAAGCGAATGGAATGAATGGTGGCCGGATGGCGGGGCAATGGCGGGGTAATTTTTTTCGGGCAAGATGTGTGAATGATGCTGGACGCGGCGCAACGCAACGCAACTTTGCAGCGCAGTGAATGATGGAGGTGCGGTGTATGTTGTGCAACGTGGCGGCGGTCGAGTCGGCGGGTTATCGGAGGGGCGGGAATGGAATCTTCCAACGATGCTCATTCGCAAACGTGTACGGGCGCCGTGGTGGTTTGCGCGCCAAGGCGAGTTTCTGGTGCGGAGAGGGTGCGGTGCGGTGCGGTGCGGTGCAGGCGCGAAATAGAGACACATGGACGACAGACGTACCTTGGTATCAACTCTGGCCGAGGGGACGAGCTGGATCACCTTGGCCTTGGCCTTCTCCAGCGCGGGAGCAGAGATGTCGGCCATCATGACGCTGGCGCCCTCCTTCGCGAAGAGAATGCTGGTCTCGAGACCAATGCCGCTGGGAAATCGCCTCAACGTCAGCTTATCGCATCCTGCGCATTGTGTTGGTGGTGTTGGTGTTGGTGATGGTATCTTCGCATCGCGATATCGCCCACCCCGTCGGGCTTCGTCCAAGTGCGCGCCGCCTCAAGATAAGGCGGTTCGGCGTCTGGGGAGGGATATTTCCTGCTTACCCGGCGGCACCGGTGACGACGGCATTCTTGCCAGCCAGTCTTCCTCCAATCTCGGCAGGAACGGAACCCATTTTGACAGTTTTGTTTGTGGTGCTTGTCTGGTTGTGATGTTGCACAACGGGTATGATGAGATGCGTAGAGAACGAGCGAGTTGGGTTCGCTAGAACGTCAGGTTGAGGTCGGTCGGTATGGTCTTCTCTGGCCGCGTTGTCTCGAGTTCGTGTGATGAAGAGAAGGAAGAGATTCGACAAAAGTCGGGACGCGGCGAGGGATTGCTGTTTAAACCACGTCGGCCAGACCAGGACGGGGTTGGATTAGCAGAATGGATCCCGAGAAGGGGGAACAGTTCGAGGGGGCGGCGGCCACGAACCAAACGGGGTACTAAACAATACACTAATACTACGGATACGCCAGGTGAATAGAGATGAGTCAAGGAAATCCGGGGTCCAGGCCCCCTTTCTGCCACGCCGGCCACCCGTCCAGTCCATTCCATGGCTTACGATAAGTCCCCAGACAGGACTGATAGATAATGCCCAACCAACCTACCATTACCTAGCCCGCAGCCGTACTGCAGCGTGGACACGACACACCTACACAGAGATATACACGGAGTAGACACTGGATACAAGGGCACGGGAGCCGGCGCGGGCGCGGATACATATCGGAAAGGGACGCACATCAGGCTATCAGCCGTGGCAGTCCTAGCTCACGATTAGCTGACCCGTGGTGTTCGCCTCGTCTGCTCGATACCGCTGTGGGATCCAGAGGTAGTGTAGGTACATCCGACAACGGCCCTTTGAGGATCACCACACACCGCGAGCCTGCTGACGTGTGACCTACTGGCAGGGGAAGGAGTCTCGTTTCCCGGCTCCAGACGCCGTTCGTGCAAGACCCAACTCGTCAGATCCGCAGAGATCGAGATTGGGGGCTCCATTTGCTCGGAATTGCAAACCATTCGTCGACGAGGACCGTAGTATAATGCCAAAGACGGAACACGAGAACGTCTCGACGGCCGCAGCTCCGATATCGCGTTATCTCTTATCAGTGGGCCTGTCCTCCCAGGCGTGTCCGGGTTGGCCACCTTGCAGCCCCAGGGCGGCGCCGCGGCGCAGCGGCATGACGGGATGTGAAGTCAGGAACCAGCCCCTCCGTCGCTGATAGAGGGGTGGGAGGGGAGGATGGAACACAGTAAGAGCGCCCGGAAGGGAGGGGAAGTGGATGACTGAGAGCATGAGAAAGGGTATCCCTGGGTCGACTGACGGAGGGTCCTCGGTATCTTTTTCTCATATTCTCGTCGTTTTTTTTTTTTTCATAACAAGGTGCTCTGTCGCACCGTACAGCAAATGCCTGTCTCGGTAGTCGAGGTGAGAGACCATGACAAAAGTAAAGACCCTAGGTGCATCTGGATGTGCATAAGCTAAGCCTGCGCCAGACCAGGTACGGCAAGGTGATAAGTCTCCGGGGCTGGAAGCCAGAGTGACCCCAGAAGTAACCCAGGGGAAGGATTTAGGGCAATGGTAGCGGGGGAACATGAACAAAAAAAAAACAAAGGGAAAAGGCACAGACTCGTCCCTGAGTGATCAAACACGTCGCCACCTGCGTCTGGTGCAAGTGCGTCCGTCGCAGCCGGGGGCATGAAAAAAAAGATGGACGAGTATGGATGGATGGATGGACGGTAATGGCGACCTCTGGCCATGGCGAGGGGGGGAGGCGGTCTGGTCGAGCCCTCTTTGCCCCTCTACCCCTCTCAGTTCTCATCGTCATGTGGGCGGCTTGGCTGCCAGCGGCGACTTCGAGACGTCCATGTGGTGTTTGGCCCGCCGGACGGACCGGGCAATCCATTACCATTCACAAACACGCGATTCGTGGATCGTCGGCGCTGTGAAGCTGAGCTGCGCTGCCCTACTGCGAAGGGCGCTGCGCATCGCCGCGCATCATGTCCTGGTGATGCCAGCGGCGGTGAGCCGAGGCCGCAGGGAGATGAAGATGGACACGATGGACACACGATGGATCTCGCGACTCGAGTAATGTCGCCGCAGCTTTCGAGCGCAGTAAACTGAAAAGGGCATTATCAGCACACATTACACATGACATGGTGAGTGATGAGTCTGTTAAACTGTTTTCTCTCTGTAGTATCCGTATCTCCAAGTAATCTCGGTCCTGCGTGGAGGCTGTGGAGCGGTAAAAGGGTCCTCCCCCATCGCCATCCCGTTGTCGGCATTCTCAGGTGTGGAGGATCGGGCCATCAGACCGGCCACCAGACCAAGGAGATCCGTCTGGTCTGGCCTGGCCTTTCGGGGATGTTCCTGCGAAGTCAATCTGGTCCCATGACAAAGTAGGTAGGTACACGCAGTAAATGCTGGAGCAAGCCGCCGACCGAGCCGTACCCTGCCGTGTTCGTTCGTGTGCATCGGGCGCAGTGTATCGTGAAAGTGAGGGGATCGTATCGTCCATGTCGCGTAGGTCGGTGGATGACTCGGGCAGCGTCCGGACTGCACGGCACGGGAGAGGAGGCGAAGAGAGAAGTCGGAGCGGAGAGGACTTTGGAGGAGGAAGTGGCCGGCCGTTGAGAGAAATAGCAACAGCGAAATGCTTGAAGACCCCGTTGGATCCTCCCGTTTGTCCTTGGGACTCTCTATTGGCCGGTAGAATCGATTGGATTGCACACGGCACGGTTCAGCAGCCCAGGTCTAGACCAACCGAGGGCATCTGCATCCCATCTTTACAGTACAGTTGTACCTACCAGCAGTTGTTGCCTCTATTGCAAGCAGTACCTGCCGAGCACGTTGCTGAGGCAGCTGCGCTCCTACGGGCAGCTGCCCGCCCGGAAAGCGCCGATTCAGGTTGAGTGGGTTCTGCTCAGCTGCGGCGTGGGGTGGGGCATGGCTTGGTCTGTGCGTGCCTGCCGTCAATGACGCATGTCCCCGTCGTCCCCCAAAGTCGAAGGAGCGCACCTGCCCCCCAGGACGACCTTCCCCGCTTCAGGTCGAGGGAGGGGAAGGGACGACTCACGATTCCAATGGATGAATTCCTGCTTGGTAGGTGCCCCAGTGACCACCTTCTTCCTGCTAGTGGTCACTACTAATAATACCTTCGTGCTACTAGGTGGGAAGGTCAAGGTTAGCAAACTGGTGGTGCTTTCCCGTTTCTCAAGCTTCTTGTTGACAGCACCAACACCAAGATGACAGCCATGCCCATACGGCAGCTGCATCATCAGCTGGTCCTTCCGTTCTAAACCGCCCCGAGCGACAGCCACTCCCGGGCCGATGTGATGCTCACCCCCCGAGCCAAGTCGCCCAAGTCGCCACGCCCCATTGGCTGTCGAGCTTCTTATCGGTGACGCACCCACACCTGCCCTGCTGTTGCTACTGCACGCACGGGGGGAACCTTGGAACTTGGAACCGAGTTACTGCGGAACGCCCAGGTCGACTGTCCCTCGGAATTTGTTCCAAGACCCACGATCCGTTATCCGGTTCGGCCTCGCCTCAGTGTCCTTCCTCGTGTATCGTGTCCCGTTCACCTCTACCTCGGCCTTGTCTCCCGTCGCCTCGCTGCCTGCGCAAACCAGACACACCTCATCTTGCATCCTCATATCATCCAGCAACGCCCCCCGCACCTCAACCTTCTGGTCTCGCGCACGCAGACGAGAGGCAGAGAAAAGAGACCGAAGTAGACGTCGCGCGACCCCTCTGGATCCTGTGAAACCCCCCTCGAGAGCCTTCGTCCCATCCGCCATCGTCCAAAGTCAATTGGCAGCACAGTCCAGCACAGCTCAGCTCCCGCCATGTCGCCCTCTCAGGACATCACCATCGAGTCGCTCCCCGAGCTTCTCAAAAATGACAACAAGGTGAAGCTGGCCGGCATCGACGTCGACGGCATGCTCCGCGGCAAGCTCGTCTCCAAGAACAAGTTCCTGTCCATCGCGAAGTCGGGTTTCGGCTTCTGCTCCGTCATCTTTGGCTGGGACATGCACGACATGACGTACATCAGGGAGCTCAAGATCAGCAACGCCGAGAATGGTTATCACGATCTGATTGCCATCCCCGACCTGTCCAGCTTCCGTCGCATCCCCTGGGAGGACAACGTGCCCTTCTTCCTCGTCAGCTTCTTCGATCCCGACACGGAGAAGCCCATTTGCGCCTGTCCCCGTGGACTGCTCAAGACGGCTCTGGACAAGCTCCAGGCCAAGGGCTACGGTGCCATGGCCGGAGGTGAGTTTCGCTTGGACGCCTTCTCGCATCCCGGTTGTCGATGAGTATGCTAACGAAAACGCTCCTCATCTTTGTAGCCGAGTACGAGTTCTACCAGTTCAAGACCCCCAGCCGCTCCGAGACTTCGACCTCCACCGCCGGATATCTCCAGGAGAACCCTCCCCAGGCTCTGCCGTCCCTGACCGAGGGCATGTTTGGATACAGCTTGACCAGGACGGTCCACAACAAGGAATACTTTTACGACGTCTTTGAGAGCTGCGCCCAGTTCAGGTGCGACATCGAGGGATGGCATACCGAGAGTGGCCCCGGTGTCTTTGAGGCAGCCCTCGAGTTCGGTGAGATCCAGCAGATGGCAGACAGGGCTAGCTTGTTCAAGTAGGTGGGCACAAACCGCCAGACGTGACGAGGCTAACCGCGTGCGACGGCAGGTACGTCGTCAAGTCCGTTGCGACCAAGTACGGCATCACTCCGTGCTTCATGGCCAAGCCGAAACAGGGTCTGCCAGGAAACAGTGGTCACATGCACGTGTCCATCGTTGACAAGGCTGGCAAGAATCTCTTTGCCAGAGAAACCAAGGACGAGAACCCCCCCTACCCGGACGTTGCTGGACTGTCCGATCTGGGCCGGCACTTCCTGGCCGGCCTCCTCGAAGGTCTCCCGGACATCATGCCGCTGCTGGCTCCCACCATCAACTCGTACAAGCGGCTGGTCGAGAACTTCTGGGCCCCGGTGACGGTCTCTTGGGGCTTGGAGCACCGAGCCGCGTCCATTCGCCTCATCGCGCCCCCGACAGCCAAGCCCGGCGCGACTCGCTTCGAGGTTCGTGTTCCCGGGGCCGACACCAACCCTCATTTCGTCCTGGCAGCGATCCTTGCGCTCGGTTGGAGGGGTGTCGAGAAGAAGCTCGAGATTCCATGCCCGCCGCTGGGCAAGGGCGAGGAGATTGGGGGCCAGAGCGACAAGGGCACCAGGCTCGCCAAGAGCCTGCGTGAGGCGAACGACCGCTTTACCCGCAAGGAGAGCATAGCAAGAGAAGTGTTTGGTGACGACTTCGTCGACCACTATGGAGGAACCAGAGACCACGAAATTCGTCTCTGGGAGGAGGCTGTGACGGACTGGTGCGTACTCGCCCCTGATGAACTGCCACGCTATGTTTTTGATGAACTGGGCTAACGTTGTTTCCTGCAGGGAGGTGAAGCGGTATATCGAAACGGTATAAATGTCCGCGGTTTGGCGGAGCATTTTCTTTCCTGGCTAGGATTGTCATTTTGGATATTTCATATCACATCGGATCAGCCCGGCAAACACGTCAAGCCACGCGACTATGGAGCTTGCTGGTTGCCCACCATGCCTTGTCCTGGTCGAGGTGAGCGGGGAGATGAGCTGGCGTCCCCCCACTGCACCTCGGCTCTCGTATCCCTACCAAAGTACCTACCCACCTGTCTTGGCCTTCGCACATGGCACCCTATCTAGATACCCTCTTCAAATGCCGACGTGTCGGATGCAAGCTGCGGCGCCTGCGGCATTTTAGATGCTTCGTTTCTGCCCAAGCAACGAGGACATGTGAGATTTCGAGCATGATTGGTAGCTTCGGATGCGGCTTTTGTGACGGACGAGTGTCGTGTTGCAGGCCCCATCACGAGCGAGCGAACCATTGATCACTCCCAGTTGTTCAGCCGCCCAAGAGTCCGTGACGAGACTCGTACTCGCATGCCTGCCGGACTCTTCCTGCTTCTCCGCGCATGTCCTGTACATGCGGATGATGTGACGGAACGCAGCAAAATGCAGCACCGGAGGCTGTTGGTTGTTGAATGTCGAAAACATCACCTTTGATTGGCTTGGGGTTTTAGTTGGCCGGAAAGCCGCCGGTGACAGGCGGAACCTGAAGACGTGAGTCAAGATTTGAGGAGGAGAGGGGAGAGAGAGGCTCAATCGTGTGCATGTTGGTTCCCGCTTCACACGCAATGCTACCGCGAGCTGCGCCACGACGACCGGCAGCCCCGAGTCGCCGACGCACGTAGTACGTGGATATCCGCAAACTCCCCGCCCACGGAAGAAACGGCCAACATCCATTCGTGTTGAGTGTAGCATTGGCGAGAGTGACGACCAACTGGGACTCGAAACTCGAACGATGACGGGCAAAGGCCAAGGTTGGGTTGAAGAAATGGTTGGAAAGCGTCGTCGTCCGGTACAACTGCGGAGTGTATTCAGACGTTTGGCACCACCGCTCTGCAATTTCCCCGAAGATTGGCAACATGTGGTGAAATGAGTTGGCCTGTCAAAGCTGCGGGGGCCCCCCGTCTGTCAAAACGTCACAGCATGCAAGTGCAGAACACAAGGCCAGACAAAATGGCCAGAATCACACCCAGGCCATGGAAGACTCATGACGATTGATGAGAACTCGCTCACTGCCGGGGCGAGTGAGACTATTGAACGACAGTGACTGCCTCACCGCTTCGTCTTGGGCAAGACTCCCCCGTTTTTCATCTCGTCGAGCTCCATTCTCGAAGCCCGCGCCGAGCTTCTACGGCAGGGTTCTGGATCGCATGGGATTATCGTTAGTGTATATCACCGGAGGTCTTGCGGCGTGGCACCCTGGGCGGTTCGGGCTCCCAAGGTAGGCAAGTCCCGTTCGTCCTCGTGGCTCTTCTTTCCTTTTCCCGGCCGCCCTGCTTCCAAGGTTGTAACCTAGATAGCTCGCAAAGATCGGGGAACGGCCGCGACTCGACTCGATACTACGTAGGCAAGTGAATGTCATAGGTGTCTTGGCAGAGTGCAAGCGCCGCGCCATGGACATTCACACTGACGCTAACAAGGACGAACGACAGCGATGATAGGCACTTGGTCCGTCCACTTTACAGAGGGAGCGGCCACTGGCCGGCGGCCATATTGCGGTGGCCTACACTACCGCTTCGGGCCGGGCATCCTGCAGGGAACCATCGATCTCTGGTGTGGGACTCGTGGGCAAAACGGCAGGGGTTGTTTTGCTCCTCGAGCGAGCCACTGTATTACAACACTAGAGTGTTCTGAAGAATCGGCTTGCCGACCAAGGTCGCATCCCGGCAAGAGGTGAATACCCTAGGCTACGTTGGGTGGTATTCGACCGTTGGCAATCGCAGATGATGAGCTACGGCGGTCGCGGGGCACGCTGGGATTCGCAGACGTACGATGGAGTCACTGAGCTGCGGCCGCTCCCCGTGGAGGCTCCGAGTACGGGCCGTTCCCCTTTTACCTATCCAAGGCAAGAGGGAGTAGTCGGAACAAGGTGTCGGTCGGCGTTATTGTGACCTCGCATTCTGCGGTACCTATGCCCTGCAAAGACCCCGGGATGAGGAGATGGATGGATGAGATGGGCGGGGGGAAGATTACTATAGTAGATTTACCTCAAAGTCAAGACGAGCAGAGGGATCCCATGTAATACGGACGAGCATGGTTGTCAGGATTTGGAAGGCTGGTGGGTGGCCCGTGGGATGGCATACGTACGCGTACTGGCACGAAGCTTTGGGGATATATATGTCCGTCCGCGGGGTGATCAGCGACAGCGGCAGCGGCATGGTAAATCGTTGCTTGGTCGGGATTTGGTCTGTCACTGCGACTTTTTTGTGTTGGAGTTGAGTTGAGGCGAAGAGTTCCTTGCCCTGACGATCATGCCTATAATATTGATGTCAAATACCCATCACACCCACTAACCAAATACCGTGTGCTGTCCCTCAGGTACTTCCCAAGACACCAAAGCTACCAGGGCCAGAGAGGTATCCACGGTAGGGCAGGAGACATGCATGGAGTCTACACCACAACCCACATCACCTGAAGCTCTACTTCACCGTGACCTATCTCGATCCTGCGCAACCTCACGACCCCGTGATACATGGCACATGCCTGCCATTGCTGTCGTCTTTCCCCCCTTATTCCTTGGTTCCCCTGCAGCTCGACCTTGCGGTGAACTGGGCGAGCCAAGTACATATATGATGGCATGGTGCTTGTGTAATACTACGTACTATTCAGTAATACCTCCTCGAATTGCGCGTACTCTGTACATTTTCCGTCTACACTATTACGCGCCTGCGCTGCTGGAGGTTACCCTGAATGCTCCATGCGCAAAACGGATACTATGTAGGTCTTGGCTACCTTACCGCACCATTCCCTGTCTTGGGTTACAGTGTAGATGCTCTCCTGCAAGCTGCACTCGAGTGCCAGCCATGCTATCCATATATCCCTGTACCTGGGCCAACAGGCGCCCTGTTGTTTCTCCTCCCCTACAATGAGTACCCCCTCTCTCTCCATCTCCATCTGCATGCACATCTTGTTCAGGGAATCTTCGAACAATTCTTTTCCCTTCTCTTCCTTCGCACCCCTCCATGTCAATCAATATCCATCCCGCTGATTTTCATATGCCCCGGGCGGCGCACGCATTCCCCGTCCCACCTCCCCATGGACCGGCCCACGAGGTACCCACCTAGTGTACATGGCCTCCATGATATCTACCTACCTGTGGACGTTGTCCGCTGCTCTAGCCTCCAGTTCTTGTTGGGGACAAGTGCCCTGACTGGGATCTGAGTGTGATTTGATGGCGTCAGGTCCCAGCCAGTATCCATGGATTTGCATTGGAAAACAGTCCATTCCATTCCAAGTTGCAGTCCAAGTCCAACAGCAGGGTAGCTTGTTAAAGGACAAGCGACAGTCGAGACGAAAAAAAAAAGAGTCCTGGCTATCCCATCCAGTCTGCGTGGACGCCGGTTCTTCATCAAGCCCTATCCCTCTCTTTTTTACCCCTTCTTCTACCCCTTCCTCGCCCCTCTATTTTCATTAGACATTATTCGGTATCCGTTCTTCGTTAGCCTTTCCCCTTGTCCCGCTGTCTGGCCCTATACAGCGCGTACGCGGCTCCGGTTTCTTTGTCCGCGTGGGCTGTCTAACCCTTTATCTGACGACGACAACGAAACGGGCCTGCCCTTGTCTCTCCTCTTTCTCCTGCATCCTGGACTGACAGCCGCTTCCCGGCATCAATCTGCAGAAGAAAGCTTTTGTTCGGCCAGTCTGTCATATCTTGCCGACGTCCGGTAATGTCCTGTGTGCCCCGCGGCCGACAGACAGACTTGAGGATCGCTCCCTCTCGAATTTCTTCATTCCACCTTTCGTCCTCTTCGGGTAAATCATCAAGCCATTCCACGTGCGTCTGTCGTACGCCAAGACCCACGAGCACTATTTCGGGAAGTACAAGACCGCTTAGTGCGCCGCATCGACTCCCGAGAGCAGAACAGACAACGAACCGGGAGAGACACAAGGTAATCACCCGCCAGGAGGAACGCCGACGCTGCATTTCACAGATCTGTACCTATTGTACCGATACCCTGAGCAGAAACCCAAGTCTTCTCGCGACTAAGACACCTGCGCCCACAACACTCGCACGCACTCAAACATATACGCTTGCCGTCGCCGGGAACACTTCCCATGGGTGAAGACGTGCATGCTGCGGCCGTAGACCCTGGCGTCGGCGATAGTGCCGGACGCAGGGCCGACCGCACCGGCACAGACTCCAAGAGTCGGCCGAGACACTCCCGGCAAAGTGCCGCTGCCCAGGCCCGAGTTGCGGTCCGCGAGGCCGAAGTTGACGACGATGATGATTCCGACGCCGGGTCTGACTACAGCTCCGTCTCCGTAGACGAACTCCCGCCCATACGCGCGTATGGCCATACCTACCACGGCTCGGGCCGGCTGCTTATGCCTAACGATGAGTCTGAGCGTGCCCGTCTTGAGATCCAGCATCAGCTCTTCAAGCTCTGTCTCGAGGGCCGCTTGACAGCAACAAAACTGCCCAAAGATCGGCCACTCAACGTCCTTGACATCGGCTCGGGAACCGGCAACTGGGCCGTCGAGATGGCCCAGCAGTACCCCTTGGCACGCATCATGGGCGTCGACATGTCCGCCGCCCTGCTGCCGACCAGCGTGCCGCCCAACGTGGTTTTCGAGGTTGAGGACGCGACCGATCCTTGGGCGCGAGAGCAGAACAGCCTCGACTTCGTCCATATGCGCAACCTCGTTGGTGGCGGCGTCCCCGATTGGAAACCGCTGTTCGAGCAGGCGTTCGAGCACCTCAAGCCGGGCGGACTTATTGAGTTCTCGGAGGTGCGGACGCGGTACTTCGACCTCATCGACAGCAGCGGAGACGAGCCCTCTGCGCCCAGCGCGGAGGAGGAGGAGGACGGAGGGCGCATGACGGCGTGCCGCGAGTTTGAGATCCGACTTGGGGAGATGTCAAAGATTGCGGGCGTCGACTTTGATCCCATCCCCAAGATCCCGGCCATCCTCTCAGACGTTGGTTTCGAGAAGGTCGGTCGTTGGTCGGATTTGGTGCCTATACAGGCCGTTGGTCACGACGAGAAGATGGTCAGGAAAGGCGCACAGTTTGCTCAGATGCTTGAATATGGTGAGTCTGGATCTTCTCATGTCGGCGCGATTACTACAGCTGCTAATGACTACTCCCAGGACTGGAGAACTACTCGCTGGCAGTGTTTGTCAAGGGAGGATGGAGTGAGGATGATACCCGGGCCCTCTTGCAGAGAGTCCACAAGGAGTCGCGTGATACGATGAACGAGGCGTACGGGAAGGTGTAAGTTGCACTCTGAGGCCTAGCAACTTCGCGAAGAACTAGAGAGACGATGCTGACACTTGGATTTGCTAGGTCTTTTGTCACGGCCAGGAAGCCTTTGCAATGATGACAACCCCTTTGAGAACCTGTTTAAAGAAATCTATAGACGGCAGTCGTCGCTCGACGAATCCCACAAAACGCACTTAATAGACACATCCATTAATGCCACCGCCAGACTGCCACGGGACGACAGTGCAGCATTCTTCGATCATCGAATAATGCCCCGTAAAGTGGTTTATCATTACCTTAGCATCGACAAGACAGGCCGGCGGGAGACTTCCACCCGCCACCCCCCCCCCACCTCCCAAACGCCGCACGGGTTCGGTCCGTCGAGCATTTGCCGACGAGGTCTCGGATGATCTCTCGGACGGGCTTTCCTCGGCGCCAACAGACGTGCCCATGTCCATCCATGTCCTTGCCTCGGTCTCTCTCCTTGATTTCAGTTCAATTGTATGCTTAAAAGATCGCCCGAGCCCAAAACAAATGTGCCGAGAATCATCCCGCTCGAAGAAACTTCCGAGAGGCCTTGATCCCTGGAGCGTTTCACCCCTTTCTTTGCCTGCCGCCACTGCATGGTCCAGTGCAGTAGGTTAAATGGGACCCTGTCTGTAGGCTGTAGATGTCCTGTCAATTCCCTTCCCTCTCTCCCGAGGAAAAGCCTCGGTCGCCCCCGAGCGCAGAAAGAAAGAAAAAAACTAACGTATGCATGCAACCCCTCGCCGGCGTGGTCCCCGAACTGCGTACGGAGTCATGGCGGGATTTGATAGGCGTGACTTGGCGAACAGAGTTGCGTTGTCGGCTACTCCCCTACGAACGACGTGGGCCTTAAGTGTCGATCCCGTTAACCTAATGACGGGATCTCCGACGTGCACTAGATGCCCGACGGCAATCGGGAGATGAATTCCATGATTGGAAGGAGGGGCTGGCTCGAAAGTTGGCCTCGAGGGATTTTTCTCGTTTGCTCGCTTTTTCTTCTATTGACAACTGAGTACGTTTGGATGGCCAAGGCGGGGGAAAGTCATGTCGATGCCATTGTATTTGAAAGCTCAAGAGAAAAAGTCTGCTACTTTGCAATGCCTGATGGACCCTTTGACATCGCTTACTCGATGGCACCATCGGATAGATGTCCGCAGACGGCGGCTCTAAAGCCGAGGCACTTGTACGCTTTTAGTCTCCTTGTTACTCCGACTCAGCATTCGGACAGAGACTTGTACACCTCTGCGTGGGGTTTCGTTCTCACGTCGAGGCCATAGTCTATGGTGAATTCGCCAACTTCGAGTCCTAGGAAACTACTACCGAGTAAAGCAGAAAATCGCCCACGGCTGGCATATCTGCTTCCGACGGCATTGATCTTTCGGTCGAACTTCACTAAGTTGTGCACACGGCGGTGACTCACCACGATACATTCCTCACTCCGGCACAGTACTGCCACCAATCATATCACACTTGCAAGGAACCGCACGCAATCATCAGGGTCGTAATATTACACACGCATCCTACCGCGCGCCGTTGACCTGGGGCGGAGCGGCCGCGCCCTCGGTGAGGACGTAGTCGCGCACGGCGCCCTTCCAGTCGCTGATCCTGACGTCCTTGATCCGGACCACGATGACCCGCACCTCCTCGCCGGCGACGAAGCAGCCCCTGCCGCCGTCCTCAGCTTGCACACTCGGGTTGAAAGTCTGGCCCTCGTCGAAGGTGTTGTTCTCGAGGTGCGCGTCGCGGTAGAACTTCTCCTCGTCCGAGCCGTTGTCGACCAGCCGGGCCGTGCCGTTGATCGTGGCGCTGATGCTGGACACGGCGGCGGTGTTGAGGTTGAGGAGCAGCGAGGCGAGGCTGGAGCGGTGCTCGGGGCCGGGGCTGCCGCCGGAGAGGCGGCGTCCGGAAGTCGGCGGCCGGTGGGAAGACCCTGCGGGGGACAGGTTAGCTGGGGTTGGCTGTAAACGCTTGACTTTCCAGGTTCCATACAGTCGTGTACCAGGAGAGACACGTTGGGATTCGACAGAAGGTTATGAGTCTTCCTGGAGGCGGGGTTCGTCGTCATGACGATGACGGGACCGGCGGAAAAGCTGGACGAGGGGAGGTACGTGTAGTTCATGAGCGAGACGTTGGGAATATTATCGGTACATGTTGCGAGATGAAGCTGTCGAGATACGTCTTGGTTAGCCTATAGATCGACAGAGCCGCATGCAGCAGCTCCGAGCTTGGTGACGGAGATGGAGGGGCAGTCGGGAGCTTACGAATCGCGCGTTCTCGAGGCATTGCACGACCTCCTGGGGAAGCGTGGCCGTGACCTGCTTGTTGGTGTCTCCGGCCGAAGCCTCGTAGTTCAGGGGTACTTGCTGGTCCATGTTGCGTGGTGGTGGCTAGTCGAGCACGGGTGAGTGATGTTGGAGCTTAGCTTCTCCAAACGAAGCTGTCTCTGGATCGACCGGCTGGGCAAGATGAGCAGACAGGCAGGCCCAGTGGCATCGGATGCGCTGACTAATGCGGGGCAGAAACACTGTGAACCCCCAGCGCCGGTTCTGCCCACCTTCCGTCCCGCTGAATTCTGACGGCAATGACGTCGACCGTTTCCCCTTATCTTATCGCTGAGCAGGTGGTGCACGGTGCACCGGGCTTAGCTCCTTCGGTCCCTTCCATAGCTCTGATTCTGGGCCCCTGGGTTCGCCTTTCAGCGGCTTTCAGCGCCAACGGCTATTGTCGGCACCCCGGATGCAAGCGCTACGAACCGTCGCACCTCGGTCTGCCGCTATTAGGTAGTTGCACCGGCTGGCTTGAACGTCTCGTGCCGTCGACGAGCTTTTCTTCTCTTCCTCAACATTGACTCTGGGGCATTTCGTCTTTTCTGCTTCTGGAGTGACTCAATTGACTGTCAGAGGAGAAAAGTCAAACTCCAAAGCCCTCCGCTGACCATCATGCGCTCCATCAAGGCCCAGCACCGGCTCGTCCGCCCCCTCCCTCGCCTCCTCTCTTCGGCAGCTGGGCAGTCTATCCCGGCATCGAGCCAAATCACCCCAATCACCTCCCTTCTAATCGCCAACCGCGGCGAGATCGCATTACGCATTCACAAGACCGCCGATAGACTCGGCATCAGGACGACGACCCTGTACACAGATCCCGATTCCTCCAGCCAGCATGCCGCGTGTTCCACGCATTCTCTCGCCCTGGGCGAGCCGAGAGCCTACCTCGACGGCGAGCGCATCATCTCCCTAGCCAAGAAGCACGGCATCCAGGCCCTGCACCCGGGCTACGGCTTCTTGTCCGAGAACTCAAAGTTCGCCGAGCGGTGCGAGCAGGAGGGCATCGTCTTCGTCGGACCACCTGCCCAGGCTATGGCAGACATGGGTGACAAGGCCCGGAGCAAGGAGATCATGACTGCGGCTGGCGTGCCGTGTGTCCCCGGATATCACGGCTCCGAACAAGGGGAGGAACAACTGCTGCAGCATGCCAAGGATATCAAGTTCCCCGTGTTGCTGAAGAGCGTCAAGGGCGGTGGTGGCAAGGGCATGCGCATCGTCATGACCGAGGGCGAGTTCCCCGCCCAGCTCCGCAGTGCCAGGGCTGAGGCGAGGGCATCTTTTGGGGAGGGCGGCGAGGTCATGTTGGTCGAGAAGTACATCGTGCGTCCACGCCACGTCGAGGTCCAGGTCTTCGCCGACAAGCTGGGTAACTGTGTCGCTCTGGGAGAGCGCGATTGCAGTATCCAGAGGAGACATCAAAAGATCCTCGAAGAGTCGCCCGCTCCAGACCTGGACGACGTGACGCGTCTTGATCTATGGGAGAAGGCCAGAAAAGCTGCGCTCGCAGTCAACTATGTTGGTGCTGGCACGGTCGAGTTCATCTTGGATCGCGACACCGGCGATTTCTACTTCATGGAGATGAACACTCGCCTGCAAGTCGAGCACCCCGTCAGTGAGATGGTCACTGGCACGGATCTCGTCGAGTGGCAATTCCGCGTTGCCGCCGGCGAGAAGTTGCCCATGACACAGGACGAGATCATGGAGAATATCAAGCAACGCGGCGCAGCCATCGAAGCCCGCATCTATGCCGAAAACCCAGAGAAGGGCTTTATGCCCGACTCGGGCAAGCTGATTCACCTCACGACCCCGCAAACGAACGAGGATATTCGAATCGATGCTGGCTTCGTTCAGGGCGATACGGTCTCGGAAGCGTACGACGGCATGATCGCCAAGCTCATCGTCCGAGGCCAGGACAGAGAGACTGCCATCCGCCGCATGGAGCTGGCGCTCCGAGACTATGAGGTAGTGGGCCTCAGTACCAACATTGAGTTCCTCAAGCGGCTGTGCCGGTCGCCCGCCTTTATCGAGGGCGATGTCGAGACAGGTTTCATCGAGAAGTGGAAAACAGAACTGTTCAAGCCGAGGCCGATTCAGAACGAAGTGTTTGTGCAGGCTGCGCTCAGCTCGCTTTCCACTCAACTGGGCTCCGGCGCACTTCACGGATCCAGCCTTGGGTTCGGCGAGGCCAGCACGCTGGGCGAGAGGAAATTTGCCTTCAAGGTGTTAGACTCGTATAGCGAGAAGGAAGGAGAGATTGTCGAGGTCGACGTCACGCAAACTGGTCATCAACTATTCAGCGCGCGGGTTCAGAGGAAGGGCCAGGAGGCTCCAGAGGTCTTTGAGAATCTCGTCAGCAAGACGCTGTCGAGTTCCTCGTCCACGAATTCCTTGACAACCCACTTCCCTTCTGAGCGGGTCAAGTCTACCGTCGTCCAGAATGTCCAGAGCGAACAGGACACCAAGATCATTGTGTTCCAGCACGGTGTCAAGACGGAACTCTCCCTTTTGCCACCAATTTGGTTCGAGAAGGCGCTCGGCCTGAAGGAGGCGACAGCGTCGGTGGTGGCTCCCATGCCGTGTAAGATTCTGAAGAACGAGGTTGAGGAGGGCCAAACCGTGGCCAAGGGAGCCCCGCTTGTTGTGTAGGTTCTCCTTTCGCGCGCCTTGCTGATTGCTACGGTTCTTGGAGCTAACAATAGCAACAGGATTGAGTCGATGAAGATGGAGACGGTGATTCGGTCACCTCAAAATGGAGTGATCAAGAAGTTGGCTCACAAGGAAGGGGTAAGTCATCCTGTCTAACGTCTTCAGAGCCGCAGCTGCTTACGAGTCATCAGGATATCTGCAAAGCCGGCACCGTATTGGTTTTGTTCGAAGAGGATGCTGCCAAGGATGAGGCGTCATGAGCGGGGGACATATAATATGGGGAGGGGAAAATAAGGAAGCATTTGTAGATTTCTTTTGAGCGATGACGGCGAAAACTTTGCTTACGACGTATGTTTGAATCTTAGCTACAGTCTAGGGTTGCTTAACTCCAACTGCGTCTTCCATGTCAACCCTTTCTCATTGGGTTGATGAGTAGGTACTCAACGCCGTCAAATTCTGCGCTGTCGTTCCGAACGTGACAATATTAACGCATTTCATCATTCAACTTATGAGAACCCAAGTACTAACAGTCCACCATTACGCTGCTGCCGGCAAGCCCGCCAAGCAGGAACGTTCCTAGCCAGATCCCGGCCAGAACTGAGAGGAAATATCCCACGTTCATTGTCATGACGGCAATCATCCTGCACAAATGATCAGTAAGCACGTCCCATAGACTCATACGGAAACATCGTGTCTCTCCAAGGCTGCTATGCTTACAGAAGATATCCGATGCCGCCAATGATGACTTCGTATATTGCTCTTGCAGCTGCTGCACCTGCTCGCCATCCTCGCCACCGCCCGACAAAGTCCCTACGCACTACCACAGGACCCATGCCTGGGTCTATCTCTCCGCCGACCTGGTGAGTCGTCAGACGCTGCTTGTCGGAATCGTAGTTTCTGTTGTTCTGCCAGAAGCGGTTTTCTAGGATTGGCTTCAGAGCCAGAAGCAAACGCAGGATGGAGGCGAGAGCGATGAGGAAGATGCAGGTGCCGGCGTATGCTCCCTTGCTGGATGGCGTCCATGCGGTCGAGAACATCGGGGTCTGGAAAGACTCGAAGAAGGTCATTGCCATGTCGGACATGGACATGGACATGCTGCTCATATCGCTGGACGCCATGCTGGTCGAAGTCGCCATGGCCATGGCCGTACTGGTCGCGTGGTTCATGTCCATGGTTGCCGTCTAGAAATTTGCTCGTCGTGAACGGATTCTTTGGTGATTTGGATTTCCTACGTCAACATGAATCAGCTGACGGAGGATGTTGGTTCTTCGGGCAGACGTCTTCGTGGAAGAGGAGCAGGGCTTGACTAAAGGGGACATCAAGGGTTTTGTTCCCGTCCCGCCTACGACCACTTCATTATAGAAGTCCAAAAGACGCCCACCTTGCCCTCTTACAGATCAATCCTTGGACACTCAGTGGGCCTAGAAACAATATGAGCAAGTTTCTTGGCGCTAGCGGAGGGAATATGTTGCGGCATCTCACTTCCGTGGACCGGGGTGACCACGGGACAGTGGGGTGTAAAATCAAAAAGCAGTCGAAGTGTCCGCTCTTCACGTGGGAGATCGCCGCTACGAGAAACTTGAACCAATGGCAAATCATGGTGCAGACCAATTTGGGATGGGAATGTAACACCCGGCTTTGCAGTGCCGGAAGACTACGAAATGCGCTCAAACTCGCTCAAGACCCTGATAGTTAGTTTCTTCGGAGGATTTTTTTGGGCCCGTTGTTCGAAACGCCCTCACTTGCACACGCGTAACGGACTCTGGACCCTCTGATTGCGACGCAATTAATAGTTGGTGTTGGGCTGCTGGGCATTTACCCTTTTCGTAATTGGCAGTAGATGACTGGCTCGAGTTGCCCCCGGCAGATTGTTTCTCTGGCCCTTAAGCCGCACGAGTTCGCTGCATCTCCCTTATTCATTTTTCTGAGATTCCAATCATCTGGGTCTTGAAGCAGCGCATTGATCGTTCGACACTTTTGACCATCATGTCTTTACCATGGCTTGACCAGCCGGTCATGCTGCACTCTAGCCGCGACCCGGGCATGTGCTCCATGACGCCCGAGCAGTGTGCTTACAAGACCCAGTACTGGGTGTTCTGGTACGAAGCTGACCATCGGTACGGACTGCCGACAACTGCCTTCTTCCTCACGGCCATTATCCTGGCTGCTCTCTGCCACTTCTCCACGGTCTATGCTCCCGGATCGCTGAGGCGGAACCCTCTTTGGTTGCGACTTGTCTCGTTGGGTCGCTTCATCTCATACAAGAGTTGGCGGCTCGGAGGCTGGAACAGTCAATCCCTGGCAGCGTATGCGCTTGGTGCGGTGGGAGCTATCTTCTTCCTCGGTTGGGAACCACGTCCTAGAGAATGCAAAGACAATACTGACTGAAGATTCAAGCCATGACACTCGGACCTCAGCCTTACTACTGGCCAAACACACGAGAGGTCAGCTTCGGAAACTCCCCGCCGATCGCAACGCGTGCTGGGTACATGGCACTGGCATGTATGCCTTTCCTTTTGTGAGTTATAGAAGGTGCATACGAAGGATAGTTATCAAAGTTAATATGAAATACAGTGTCCTCGGAGCCAAGGCCAACCCCATCTCGACTTTGACAGGTATATCCCATGAGAAGCTTAACATCTGGCACAACTGGGTTGCCTGGGCTATGTTTGTTCTCGCCCTCGTACACACGTTTCCCTTCATCGTTTTCCACCAGTGGAAGGGAGACTTGGTCAAGTCCTGGAACGACGGTGGGACCTGGGTCACCGGCGTCATCGCTCTGCTGGCGCAAGCTTGGTTGACTTTCATGTCCATTCGCCGTATACGGTTGGTCCCCCCCACCTCCGACACTTGAATTGATGATCGGGCCTTTTATTGACAGTTGATATGTGCCAGTGATCGGTTTTACGAGTTCTTCAAAGCTACACATTTCGTCGCGGCCGCCGTCTTCTTCGTCTTCTTCTTCATACACTGTGACTTCCGTCTCACTTCTTGGGACTACTTCATCGCCACCGCCGTTCTCTACACACTCTGCTGGGTCTACTCGCTGTCCAAGACGTACATGGAGCATGGCGTTAAGAAGGCAACGCTGAGCCTTGTTACTCCGACTTCCATGATGGTGGTCATCGAGACCGACGGCCGATGGTCTCCGGGCCAGCACGTGTACTTGCGGTTTTTGACGTGTGGCTTACACGCCTTGACTGCTCATCCATTTACCATCTCGTCAGTCCCACAACGAGGAGGACGGAACGAAATGGTGTTCTACGTCCAGCCACGTAGGGGTTTGACCGGCCGCTTGGCGAAGCTCGCCCAGAAGCAACCGGGAGCTACCGTCTCGGTTCTGATTGACGGACCCTACGGCGGCGTGACGGGTCGCTGGTTTCAAGGCTTCGACAGAGTCCTGGTTGTGGCCGGCGGCGCCGGCGCGGGATACTCTTTGAGCATGATAGAGCATGTCTTGCAGTCAGCAGCCACCGGGAGCTCGAATACGGAGCTTCAGGTTGTGGTAGCCTCCCGCGACCGAGGCTTTCGTGAATGGTATTTGCAGGCTCTAGAGCACATTGTCGAAAGACAGGATAAGGCGGAGGAGGCAAATCGCACGTCAATCTCCGTCCATATTCACGACACTTCGCTTTCAGAGAAGCACCTCGCCGAATCACCAGTCAACGAAAATGGCAAAGAAGTCTCGAAGCAGCCGGCAGCAGTGACGAACAAGTCGGAGACGGACCCGGTTGACTTCATCAGCACGCGAAACGTGAGTGGACGACCTGACCTGCAATCAATCGCCCGAGGGGTCGTGAGCAAACCAGGGACGGTGGGAATGGTGGTTTGCGGCCCTTCATCCATGGTATTTGAATTGAAGCAATGTGCCGCTTTGGCGCAGAAAGACATCGTTATGGGCAAGGGCAGCGCAAAGGAGGTTTGGTTTTACGACGAAAGTTTTACGTGAGTTCATGCGCCATTATTTGGACGTGGTCAGCACTAACCGAGTATTGCAGGTTTTGATTTGCCTTGCAATCTTAGGACTCAGAATTACCAGGCAGGGGGAGGGGACACTGAAGTGACCTGGAATGCCGAGAAGGTCATGCACGCATCGACCGTCTTGCGATTGAATACAACCGTAATTATAGAATTCCAAGAAGACCCAGAATAATGTTACAACTGTCTCGATTGCCACCCGCTAAGCCATCCAGGCGCAGCTGGATCTCGTACCGTCAAGTAGTATGCGAGGTGAGACGGGGCTCGCCTGCATGTCATCAAGCTATGCTGAGACGATCATCGGTTGCCTCGCGCCAAGCTGACCACCACTTATGCAACTTCGCCAGCCCAGATGTTGTGCTTACCCGCAGCCTGGAAGCCCGGTTGATTTATCCGACCAGCCATATCACGCTGGGAATGGCACACGTGTTCCAGGTACTTCATTAGGCGCAGTTCCGACCGAGGGGTAAGGCTCCAGGTGATTTTCCCTCAAGACATCTTTTTCTTGACCTCTCTGGCGCTGCTGTATCGCTCTTCGGATGCCTAATACCTTTAACTCAGCCAGAAATTCTTCTCCCCAGCATTTGGTTTGCATCAATCGCCCAGATACCATCATGGTTGCCCGCCAAGCATCCTGGCCGGCATCCACAACTACCACGCTGCGCGATCCCACAGAACAATCTGAAGCCAGACCGCGTCAGGATGACAGGAAAGACTTTCACAGCAAGTTCGACACACAGACCGCAATCGACTCCTGGATATCGGCGGCAGAGGAACTCGATCCCGAGCGTCGTGTTGCCTTTTACAGAGGGCGGACTCATCCAGCAGCAGCTTCGAAGACTACGCATCGAGCCTAACAAAAGCTGTGACGAACACCTCCAATGTCAGCAAAGTGTCCAGACTCTCGAAACGAATGAAGCCGATATATCAGCTATCCAGCTCGATAGCTCCGATACTGAGCAGCGCTAGCCAGGCTAGTCCGGTGCCAGCAGTCCTCGTCCCTGGCGGCATCACATGTGTCTTGTCCTTGACCATCCGCGTGGAAGACTTTGAGACCAAGGTCATTGAGACTCTGGAATGGATGTGCGACGAGATGGATCTCATGAAGGAATACAAGCATGGGAACCGGCTTCGTGCTGACCCTGCTGTGAAAGCCTACGAGGTCAAACTGGCAACAGACATTTTGCGATTCTGCGTGAGGGTCGACAAACTGTACTATCGTGGAGGCGTAAAGACGAGGGGAAGCATCCGATTCGTCTTCAAGACTATTTACAAAAGTTTTGAGGATAGATTCGGGGACGTCAAAACGGATTTTCAGCGGCATCTGAGCGCTCTCGAGAAACGCAGGGAATTAGTGAACCATCGCATTTTGAAAGAGATGGACACCAAGGTCAGTGACATGGGCAATCAACTGAGGGAGAGCGGCGACAAAGAACATCTGCGGGAGAGAGAAACTCGGAACCGAAAAGAGGGTGAGTGATAGCTACGCGCATGTGTCTTAACAATGGGTTTACTAACTGTTTGAAGAGGAAAGACGCCGGCGGGTCTTGGACTGGCTCCCGTCTCTTGACTTCGGAGAGATCCACGAAAGCAACCTTGAACGGCTTGTGCATGGCTCTGGAAACTGGCTTATGAATCATAAGAGCTTCCAATCTTGGAGAGAGAGTACCAAATCAACTGCGCTATGGGTCTACGGAAAGCCCGGCCATGGAAAGTCACATCTCCCTGCCAGAGTCAGCTGGTGTGACCAAAGTGCTTATCTTCAGCCGGCCGCACTACAAGGAAATCAGCGGGGCTTTCTTCAACAGCCCAAATATCCACGTCGATAGCGATGCGAACAACGCCGATATGACCGAGTTCATTTCCATCGAGGTTGAGCGAATCAACAATGATCCGTCACCGGAAGAACGCACTGATCTGGAAGAGGTCAAGAAGTTGATGTTGAATAACGCAGGTGGAAACTTCCTATGGGTATACTTCAAAATGAAGTCTATCACAGATATTGGGTGCGTTGAGGACATCAAGAACTCTCTGCAGGACACTACAGAAGATCTGGATGAGCTTTACGGGAAAGAAATCAAGAAGATTCTTGAGCACAACAACCCCAACGTCCGGGAGCGGGCTCAGAAGGCGCTTCTATGGGTAACCAATTCGTTTCGACCCCTTTCGAAGGACGAGCTGTATGAAGCGCTCGCTGTCAAGCCTGGCAGAAAAAGGCTTAACAAAAGTCAAAGGCTCCTTCGCAACGTATCCCTCAGCACGGAGTGTACGGACCTAATCAGCGAAGTTAACGGGCTTCACCAGCTTCGACATGCGTCTCTGAAGGACTTTCTATCATCAGAGCTGCCGATGCCGATGCAATATGGTGCTCTTCAGCGACAGGCACACGCAGTTCTCGCCGAAACATGCCTCCGATATCTCAACTTCCAACACTTTGGCTCCATTCACGTAGGGTCTTCCGAAGAGCTTTCACAACTCAAATCCCAATACCCGCTTTTGGAATATGCTGCGACTTACTGGGGTCGTCATTTCTCCGAAGGCCGAGGAAGTAAAAACAAGCCTCTGGGCAGTCTTTTGGTTGAATTTCTGGACTCTAAACTCTCAATGAAAGTTTCCCTTCTAGTCAGCGGGACTCCATCTACCATCTATTACCAGGAGGGGCAGTCTGGAGGACCAACGCCTCTTCATCTGCTGTCAATCTTCAACCTGTTCAACGTGGCAGACCATATGCCAAAGGTCAAATCCTTCTTGGAGAGCAAGGACGATCTTGATCGCACACCGATCGAGTGCTCTGTTCTCTATGAGAGAAGAGAGATGACCAGATGGTTACTTGACCATTACCTAGAACAACACCGAAGTGGCACCGGCTTCGACCAGGGAATCTTGCGTTCTGGCCTTCTACACAAAGCAGCGGGGTACGGCTGGATCGAATTGTCAATGGCCTTCTGGAAATTGGATTTGACAAGAACGAATGCAACGCCGAAGGGAAGACTCCTCTTCATTTGGCTGCAGAGAAAAGTGCCAATGAGGTGATGCTGCGTCTTTAAGATCTTGGTGCTTCGACGGATGTCCAAGACTGGAATCGTGAAACCCCTCTCATTTTGGCTGCCAGGAACGAAAATAGTCATGGAGTCAAGAACCTGCTTCAGTCGGGCGCCAAAGTACATGCAGACGACTCTCGGGCACAAGCCCTTCACCACGCCGCGTGGAGGGGACTTGTAAGCATTGCAATCAATTTATTGAATCATGGAGCGGACCCGAATGCTCCAACTACGGCTGAATACCACGAGAAAACCCCGCTGCATTTTGCTGCACAGGCGAACATGAGAGACATGGTTGATATTCTCATCAAACGGCGGTCGCCCCGAAACACCAAGCACACATGGGCAAACAGCGCTCCATAATGCTGCCGCTCGTGGACATATGGATATATTACCCCTATCGATCAACTATTGCAAAGCTGAAGAACCAGATGTCAACGGCCTCACACCTCTTCACTACGCAGCCACGTTCGACCATGATGATTTTATCAAGGAAATGGTCCAGTTGTACCCTGGTCTTGACGTCAAGTGTCGAAACAATAACGGATTTACCCCTCTGCATTCTGCTGCGTTGAACGGTGCCTCCAGTGCCGTCAAAGCCTTGGTCGAGATCGACCCATCGACTATGATCTTGAAAGAAAAGCAATCCCGAATACCGCTACATTTGGCATATTGGTACGGACATCTTCACTGTGCAACTGTCCTGTCAAATCCGGAAACGATCAATGCACAGGACGATTTCGGAGCAACGCCGTTGAGGATTGCTTGTAGGAGCGGATACAAAGCCTTGGTTCAGTATCTGTTAGAACAAGGCGCCGATATCAACCAGCTCGACAATAATGGAATAACCACGATGGCCACTGCTCTCGAGAATGAGCACCTAGCCATAGCGACTCTTCTTTTGGATAGAGGCGCCGATTCGAGGATATCAACCAGAAATGGCACGAACATATTCCACTTAACAGCACAATATGGCGATAAGCGGATGTTAGAGAAAGTCGTCAAGCTTACGTCTAGCACCAAACAGAAGGTCGGTGAGCGTATACATCTCGAAGCGCTCGACACAGCTGGATAGGATGTCATGGCCTACGCATCTTTCGCTGGCAATCCCGACATTGCAGCTGCCTTGCATGTGCTAGGGATACCAATAGACGGTTTCGGCCATTCTTCGAGCACTCCATTATGCGTTGCAGCTGAATTCGGCCGGTCGGAATTCATCAAAGCAGTTGTGTCAAGAGGGGCTCGGCTTGAGCAAAACGAGAGCATTTGGTACAGCAGGCTGCGTCAAACTCCCCTTCACTTCGCGCTGAAGTGTCGAAATATAGAATCAGCCCGAGCTTTGCTGGCCCAGGGGGCCGATCCAACGCTGAAAGACAATTACGGCATTTGTGGGCTGGATTACATCGCACGAGATGCAAAACTGACGGCGGAATTCGGCTACCTGGTCAAACCTCACGTTACAGTCGACTCGAGCAGTTTGAAAAGTTCATATGCCAGGGTCGTTGTGGATCTCAGTCGCTCGATCATTCGAGCGCGAACCATCGAGATGGAGAAGAATGGTGTCTCCAACAGATTTGAGGAAGTCGAGCTCTACGAAGTGCTGAAACGACTGAGCGTGCTTACTGGCGACAGCTTTCAGAAGATACAGATTTATGGCGTCGACTTCACGAACCACCATCCTTTGGGGCGTTACTGCGATATTTGCCGCAGCGACGTTATAGCACCCTGGTTCTCGTGTACTTCTTGCGTAGACCTGGACTTGTGCCCAACGTGCCACGACGGTTATATCACGTCCGAACCTCCCCGAACTATAAGAAAAAGCGTCACCGCTCTGTGGAAACTCGAAGATGGCGTTTATCCCATCCTACGAGCCGCAGAGATCTTTAGAAAGCGTGGCGCCAACTTCCTGCCAATTGCCTTCCGTTTACTAGGAAGACACGCCGTGACGTGGATCGATTCCAGGTCTGCCGGATATACCCGGTGGAGGTACATGTGGTCAAAAGACGCAACGAAATGGGATTTGAACAAGATACCAGGCTGGCGGTTTGTCCGCCTCCTTGAAAAGCTTCGCAACTTGGACTGGCCTGACGGCGCTGAGAGCGATATCCTGGAGGCCGGCCAAAAGAGCACGGCGATCAACATATACGACGAGCTGGTGGAGATCTTCATTAGGTTCAGCCCCTGGTACGAATATCCAAGACCCGCTTGCAACGGCCACGACTTCGTTGAAATTCTGCCTCGCGGGCAGCTTTCACCAGAGGTTCGATGACAAAGACCATCTGAAGGCCGAATTATTCCATGAGCTCATCAAAGAATACGGAGATCATGGTCTTCCGCCCCTTGAAGATGTTTGCGAAACTACGGAACTCTCCACCTGGGACCCATCAAACGTCGCCGAGAAGCCCAAGGTGGAAGCAACTGACGATGAAAAGTATCGATCTGAAAAGCTTGAAACTATACGGACAGAACTGCTAGAGGCCGCTTCCGCACCGTCTGTAAAGAAAACAGAGTCCGAAAACGCCGAGGGACAGGAAGCGGCGGAAGCGATTGATCCTGAAATCGACGTCTTCGAGGTTGCTTGGAAGCTTGCACATGCCATGCTTGGTGCTCAGTACACACAACCGTTGGTTCGTGAAGGATAGGAAGGCTGCTATGGTGTGAGTGGAGAAGGCATCAAGCGCCGCTGGCAAGTCTCGGGACTTGAAACATTCCCCCACTGTTCACTTACGTCAAAGTCAAGTAGTCAAATTTTAGCTGTCCGATTTCTTTATCGCTACCACAGACTCAAAGTGCCTCAGAAGCCATATTTCAGACATGTAACAACGTAGGGTATCGTCTAGCCACCGCTTCCAGTGGACTCCATTCGCCGGAACTTCCTTGCATCATCGTCCTCCGTCATCCACCGTTGTAAACTCTCTAAAAAGAGCAATATCTTCAAACCTCTCGGCCAGATTCTCGACTCTCGCTGCCTCGGGGTCTGTCATTGCCAAGTCAAGATCTACCATAAAGGTGGCACGAACGTCGCCCGACACATGACTGCCATCCACGTCTTTGATTTATCGCAGTAAACTTCGAGCTTCCTGCCCACTTATGTCACCATCTTGGAGCGTCATGGTCAACAAGCCCCTAGAGATGACCTCGGCGATGCGGTAGGGTTTCCGAAGGGCTGCGTAGGCATATATGCAGGCGAGGAAATAGAACCGCCACTGCGGGTGATGCGTCTCGTGAAGCACGGCGTTCGCAACGTATATCAAAGCAGTCTGGCAGAGGAGCGTGTGCGTCGAAGACTTGTAGTGACAGCGATATTCGACGACGAGCTGCTTAAGTTGGTTGACTGAGGCGTTGAAGGCAGCATCGGGGGTCGATCGAGGTGCGGCGAAGGTCTTGAGACGGGGCCGTTCGCGTCTTGGCCGGCGAACGAAAGGTCTGAAGATATCGAGGACGACGGCGTGGAACCAGATGCTGAAGAACGGAAGTCAGCGGGGCCAGGCTGCGGGAAGAACAGAAGAGAATGCGGTGTGACTGGCAAGTCGACGTACTGAAAGATTACCACATGGTGGGGACAGCCGGCCCTGAGGATCTGGTCCGAGGGCAGTGTCTCCATCCACGCGAGGAGTTCTCGATACTTGAACTCGGCAAACTTGAGCGACACATGGTTGGGGAGAGGGCTCGGCTGGTTCTTGTAATATTCGAGTGTAACACCGTGTGTGATGCACCAGAACCGGCACAACGTTGGAAAGGGTTTGCCCATGTATGCAGGCGAAGAATCCTCCGATGTGTTAGAGCTCGTGCTCGATGTCTCGCCGGTGGAGTCCGAAGGGCCTTCGCCGGGTATAGGATAGGCGGGTGGGTAATTGGGATACTCGAGACCTGGCTGCTGGTAAAAGAGGGTGGTCAGGCTAACGAAAGTCAGTGCCGTATGATTTAACAGGGATTGGGAACTCTTACATTGCCCAGTTGAATACCCCCCAAGCGGTGTACGAGCTCGCTCGTCGTGATTCCGTTGACATGTTCCGCAGGTCTGGTGCAATCTTGGTAGGGTCCACTCCAAACAACGACAGTCGGGTGCCGATACGAAGGGCCGCGGACAAATACTTGAGAACGTAGTGATCTTTTCTGTGGCCAAGATATGCCAAACTCAGTAGTTGGGCACTGGCAGCGTCGAGAAGGGTATTGCCTTTCCCTTCCTGGGTCCAAAGCCGCTTCGCCTCCGTACAGAAGAGCTGCGCCAAGTCGCTAGCCTTTTCGTCAAGAGCCGTGAACATTTGCTACGTAATTTTACGAGCACTTGTTAATCTAAGGCTGGTTGATGGGTAGGAGAAGGGGGCCTGGCTTCTACTTGCACATCCCCAATACATGAGAGAGTTGACTAGCAATCGAGAGCAACGGTTGTGCCTACGATGGACAAGGTCGGATGTGAAGAGCTCGGGGTCAAACACGCCTAAAAGCGGATGATCGGTCGTCAGGTATAACGAGATGACACTTGCGGCATAAGCGTCCGTAACCGGCACGTCTGTCCAGTAACCGATACGTAGATGCTTTAGGCGCGAGTCGCACAGGTCTAAAACAGGCGCAACATCTGGTAGGCCTGGGCCTCCGGGGCAAAACGCAGCAGGTCGAGGACTTCCCGGGCGCCGTCCGGGGATTGGGTCGATTTAGGGCCGTCTCGCTTCTCGGCGTACTCGCAGTCGGTTGATCGTTTACGACAGGCAGCGCAGAAAGGGCGCAGGTCATCGCATTGTGTTCACACAGGAGAGGAAGCCAGCTACATATACGCGTGCGCATCACCAGGCAGGTACCCAGAGGAGACAAAGTGTTCCGGGTCCAGGGCGCAGTTACAATGATCAAGATGGGCTCACTCGTGTTTTTCTGCGGCGGCAAGTATTGCAGGCGATCTCGGTGCCCACGCGCTTTCTCTTGGAGTCGACATTGTTCGTATCGAACGGAGAGGGCTCAGAGCTGTCCTCGGCCGGGAGCAAAGGAGCTAGCCTCTTGGACATGATCGCAGGATAGGGGGAAACAGATTAGATGATGGAAGGGACAGAAATAATCGTTAAAGAAACGGGTAGTTGTTGCTTGTTGTTGTCAAACTGACAATTGACTATACTATGTCAGGAGAAAAACACCCGTCATTCAACCTATGGAGAGCTGGAGGAGATACATGGAGCGTTCGTCCGGGCCAGTAATTACTGCTCAACCTCGACTCGAGTATGGGCTGGGCGGCAAGCAGAGGGAACGCGCTGATTGGCTCGGTCAGTCATCCGCTCACGTGATTCTGTGTCGTCACGGCCAGGTGTTTCCCCCAGTCCATCTTTTTCTTTCTTCCCCAGGTGCTTTGGCCGAGACACAATCTCTCCAATGAACTTGCCGCATTCGCCTCGGATCTCGATGCGCGGCTCCAGAAATGATGTGGTTGGAGCGTAGCGTAGCCCACATCTTGCACCTTGTGGAAAAATCGCTGGACAGCAGCAGAGCCCGCCGGGAACCATGGCCACACGGACAGCCTTTTCCCCCTTTTCCTTGCGCTACAGCCCCGTCAGAGTAACGGAAGCAAGGGAGGGAGGGGAAAGGAGGAGTATACCAATGATGGCCCGAGGTAGTTTTCCTCTTGTCCGTCAACGAAAAGGTGATGGAAGCGAAGCAGATTGTGCACCCAGAGAAAGATGGGCATGTAATGGGAATTATGGAAAGTAAACAACGAGAGGCAAGGCCAATATGGACTTGCCTAGGTCTAGGTACGGTACCCGGGCAGACAGTTAGGTACCTATTGCAAATAAAGTAGATACCAACATAGTACCTGTATAATGCCACACTACCTACCTTGCGCAGCGGAGCCATGCTATCGGGAGAGGCGCCCGCACTCGTCAGAGTTCGTTCCCCCGCTTGCAGCCAACCCCCACGGGTAGCTCGGCGAATCAACAGTCCGATGCTGCTGACAGCCCATTTGGATGGGCTACCAAGAATCCGGGGACTTGCTTGCCCGTTACCAGGGATAGAATGTGAATGTGAGGCATAAGTGGCGAACACTTCGCGCCTCCTCCACCATTCAAATTCCGCATTGTCTCCGTCGGCTGTCTTAACCTTTTAGGTCATGTACCTGTGCTGTGAACCTGTCAACTCCGCTTACCCTAGAACACTTCACCAAGCCAATGACTTATGTAGTGGGTCGATGCCTACTCGGTATATAGGTAGCTATAGCTGTCGCGAAGTCCATCTTAGCTGAGGCGTAACCGGTAGTGGTGCGCACTGCAACGTTGATGCTTGATACGTGAGCTGCATATTCATCTGTAAAGGCTTTAGTATACTTCCCCTTTTGCCAATCAAATAGAAACCATCTGGCCATGTCATAAAAACGACCTGGTTCACCGTGTTTGTCTACACTTGGTGCTGAGGCGCCTGCCTGCCAATCTTGGACAGCCTGGTTGCTTGCCATACATGCTGGGCACGGAAACGTAAGTACCTAGTGCCATTATTTGCCGCCTTCATAACTAACAGAATTGGCCCATTGGCCACGACAGTTGCCCTTGCTTGGAGTGACGCATCGAGGCTGGCCGATTTGCTGATGAGACTCACCGGAACAACTGCGGGGCAAAATGGTCGGGTTTAGGGGGTTCGAGGAACTGTCTTCCGCCAAAATAAAGCTGGCGCAGTCAGTGACTGGCATCACCTGCATCTGTTGTGATAGCCCGGCAGATATTAGGTATTTCGAAACCCCCTTTAAGATGAGGGGAAAAGAAAGGGGCGGTGATAGTTAGGTCTGCTGGGACACCCCGCTCAGACGGTGAGGCGCATGCACAATCAGCACAACCTTCCCATTCGTGGGGGGGGGGGGGGGGGGGTAATCCCTGATGCGCAAACAACACATCTTGCGGCGCAGGAACAATCCTCTCGACAGCGTAGCATTCTAGCCCCTGGCTCCGCGTAAGTGATCATGCTCTACGGATATCACTTTCCGATGAAATCAATCATTACTTATCGTCTGTTATGGCATAGTTTGAAGTTACCTCCCGACGATGTCCCTTCTCATCCTTCATTGGCCCTCCACAAATAAGTAGTAACCAATCAACACACCGGGTGTCTTCGGCATCTCTGGAACTGATTCGGGATGTTCCCCGTTAATTTAGATTCAGTCAGCCACAGTCACGGCTGATGGTCAATGTGGACGCTTAGTACACCGCTCAGAATACCGGCTCAACTCCCGCTTGACGCGCAAAAGTAAGGGAGCACGTGAGATGACAAGTGCTCCAACAGACAGGTACGGCAGTAGTCCGATTCCGAAAATAGTGAGTCTTTGGAGAGAAAAATTTTGAGTACTCGATGTTGCGTAAGTTGGTTTCCGTTGCTAGGTTAGACAGCCCCCGGCTCCCGCGGGAAGTCTAGCGGAGATTCATCTCTTGACAAGTGATCTACTTGGTAGATGCTTGTGAGTTTTGAAGGCTGGCCACGTCTGACAACATACCAGCGGCTGAAATTCTCTGCTTTTGAGATATAACCGTTCTATTCTCAGCGACATTAGCGGCCCCAGCACACGATGGTGAGATCCAATGAGAATTGTGGCAGCCCATCTTGTGGAAGTGGACTGAAGCGTCGATTGCGAGTTTTACATCCATTGCTTCCAGAGCGAATACTGTAAGACATTTCTGCTGTGCTAAAACTGTACAAAAATAACGGCTCAAGCGTCTCAAGTGCGAGGGCAACGATATCTACCGAGGTATCCTGCAGGGGAACCTCGCACCCTGAAATGGCCCGTCGAGACCCCTCCCCCAATGGTGTACTCCTGACATCATAAGACAACCACACCAGCTGAAAATGTACCCCGCCTTGTTTGGAATACCTTCAGCCTAGTATGTTTCTTCGGTGGGGTGGCTGTGTGGAGGTTAATGGGTCGTGCTATCTTGCCGTTTGCCCGGGACTCCCTGTTTCATCTGAAGCTTGAACCACTCAAGCCTTCCTCCGACTCAGAGCCATCCTTGATAGCACAACGGTTTATACCCGTCGGGTACCCCCGTGCCGGGGTTGTCCAAACAATGTACGTGTTGTAAATATTGAGCTTTTTTGTCGGTGCTAAGAACTGTCGTCGAGCAGTCACCCATGTGCGGGTAATATCAACAGCGGAGCACCCCCAGAGCGGACATGTCGAATGGAATAAGTGCCGAGAATCTCTAACGCCCCGTGGAGACTTCCCCGGCTCTGCGAAGATCTAGAGGGGGTTGGCCGTTGATCTCCCGTTGTAACCAGTGATCCAAGCCCCGGCAGCGGCTATGCGTTGTGAATGTGCCGTATACCTGCCGTTCAGCCAATCAGGGATCTCGGGAATCATTGGAAAGAGTCGCCCGCTTTATTCTTAGTCTTTCAGGTAGTGTTGACGACGTTGAGAATTTGGGATTGTCCCTGTCACCAGTTCGCCGCAGCTGGCCCCAGTAGAGGCGCCCTACGCGGCGACCCCCAGTCCTCTATTCGGTGCCAGCTAACCTATCTTCATTGAAGAATCATGAGTAACGATTGTTGCTGTTTTCAATCACTGACGTTGCTGTTGTCCGTTTCTGTGTCTATGGACGTTAGGTCGCTATTGTCCGTTGCAGTTGTGCCTGATGGTATTGGTCTCGCTGTTGTCACTGTTGTCACTACCGTTGTTGTCGTCTCCTGGCCATTATGATTGGAATTTATTCTAAAAGGGGTTAGCTAACATCGAATAGGGGACTGGGAGCCACCATGTAGCGCATCTCCCTCAGCGAACCACTTTAAAGTCTATTGCATGAGATCAGTCATCCAATGCGTCGCCCATCTAGTACCTCGTTCCCGGCTTCTACCAGGCTAGTCATTGTGTCTGATCGCGCGGCGAGAAAACCGCGTTGCGCCATGGACATCAGATAAAAAGGTCGTTCGTCGTGCCTCTCCTGGACGGCATGGCTCGCTCGGCACTCTGACTCTGGTTAAGACAGACAGCACAGGTTGCGATTTACTTCATTCTTTTCATGGTTCTCAGTATCTTAACTTCTTCTCAACACTACCATACATACAACAAGTGATTGATCATGAAGTTCTTCGAAAAGGCCAAGTCTGACTTTCAGACTGACAGCACAATCAACACGGTCAGGAAGAAGGTCAACGCTGCCCTGCCCAGAATCCCTTCCGCAACAGGACAGTACCTCATCCAGAAAATTCCAATCGTTCAGTGGCTCCCCCAATATGATCCAAAATGGCTTCTCTCGGATTTCATTGCAGGAATGACGATAGGAGTCATGATGATCCCACAGGCGTTGGCCTATGCCAAAATTGCCACAATCCCTGGAGAGTTCGGCCTTTACTCTGCTTGGCTTCCTGCGGCCATCTATGTATTCATGGGCACATCAAAAGGTGCGTTGACTAAGATTTCACTGACTGCTGGCCAAAACTAATGGGTCTCCTCCTCAGATCTTTCGACCGGTCCGACTTCCATCATGGG
The DNA here is from genome assembly GCA_014235935.1 of Colletotrichum musicola. Lineage (NCBI taxonomy): Eukaryota > Fungi > Ascomycota > Sordariomycetes > Glomerellales > Glomerellaceae > Colletotrichum > Colletotrichum musicola. The sequence continues at coordinate 41,883 of WIGM01000110.1, forward strand.
ACTTCTCACAGCGGAAATCATTTTTGATCTCAAGACTGAAGGGTTCGCACCGGAAGACATTTCATCTGCGGTTGCTTTGATGGTCGGCATTTACTCTTTGATCGTCGGACTCCTGAAACTTGGTTTCGTCTTGGAGTACATCTCAGTCCCAGTGTTGTCAGGCTTTCTGTCAGCTGCTGCCATCACAATTCTCCTCGGCCAAGTCGGTTCCCTGGTTGGACTGAGCGATGTGCCCTCCGGAACATCCAGCATCATCAGCAACGTGCTTAGCCGGATTCCGGAGATGGAACCTCTCACCATCGCCATCGGATTCAGCGGCATACTGATGCTGTACATCCTGGAGTTTATTGGCAAGAAGTGGGGGAAGAAGAGCCCCGCCATCAAATTCATGTGCAGTAGCCGCGCTGTCCTTCTCCTGGTCATCTACACGACAATCAGCTTCCTGGTTAACAAGGACAAGAAGACCCCGCTCTGGGCAATCAGCAAAGTCAAGGCCAACGGCCTCCGGGCCCCGAAGATCCCGGCCACTGACTTGGTGTCTAAGGTTGCTATGCGGGCGATCGCACCTCTCGTCGCTTCTGCCCTTGAGCATCTGGCCATCGGCAAGGCCTTCGGCCGCAAGAACAACTACGCCATCGACGAGAGTCAGGAACTTTGCTACCTCGGCGTGACCAACACCGTCAACAGCTTGTTTGGGGCCATGAGCGTCGGTGGTGCCATGTCGCGAACAGCGGTCAACTCGGAGTGCGGAGTAAAGAGCCCGCTGAGCGGCGCGTTCACTGCTGGCTTCATTATTCTCACGCTCTACAAACTGTCTGGCGCTTTGTTCTGGATTCCCAAGGCTACGTTGTCTGCCATCATCGTGAGTAAGAATTCTCTCGCTACACCGCCGGAAACTGACACGGAACTTCGCAGATTATGGCCGTTATTCACATCATCGGTCCGACATCTCTCTTCTACCGGTACTGGCGTATATCCTTCCCAGACTTCGTCGCCTCGATGCTCTCCTTCTGGGTGACACTGTTCGTCTCCACCGAGATGGGCATCGCATTCGCCGTCCTCTTCAGCATTGGCTATACCCTCGTCCGGTCGGCATTCCCCAAGGTCAAGACGCTTTCAGCGACCAGCGGCCGAAACCGGGCGATACCGCAAGCCCAGGCACCTGCTCCCCGGACGGCCGAGGATACGTTTGTACCCGAAGATGCGATGCTTGTTTCTTTTACGGACTCAATCTTCTTCCCCAATGCCGGTCGCGTCAAAAAGTCGGTCCTTGAGTCGGTCAAGGTTCAGTTCGAGCCCCAGCAAGCTGTCGAGCCCAACTCGGCGGATCGGTCATGGAGTGTTGCCTCAGCCAAGCGTATCGAGATGCTGAGAAAACGGGACAATGTCGTGCCTTCGGAAAAGGCGATGTGTGTCATGGTCTGGGACCTCACTCACGTGCCTTTCATTGATGTAACTGGAGTGCAATTGCTCGCCGAGCTGAAGGAGGAGGTCAAGCAGCATGTTGGGAAACAGATGGAGCTACGACTAGTGGGCATGAACAACAAGGCTCGTCGCAGGTTCGCTCGTGCGGGGTGGAAAGTGGTTGAAGAGCGGGAGATTGATGACAGGATGCCAGGTGACGCCGAGGTGGTTTATGAGAGAATAGAAACGGCGCTGTGGGACAGGGTCTACTCTTATGGGACAGAGAAGGCTAGCCTGCAAGAGCGGGAGTATTACAGCCCCGAGGAGGAATCTCCTCGACGCTGAACGTAACGATTTCAGACTTACAGAGGAGTCAGAAGAAGCTTCATGGCCTTTCAAGAGCAGGCCTGTTTGGTTTAGGTACATGGATCTGGGTTTGACTTTCAGGTCGTTCTTGGTTATTTTGGGTTTCTGAGCATGCAGGATTTCGGATGGTATATCAGGGAGGCCCCGGCGGCTCAACTCCCGTGAGAGTACGTAAAGTGCAGTCAAAAGAAAAGAAACAAACCCGTGGATTATACAAGACACGCGCCTTTCTTACTGGGTGGGTAGCCGAGATGATACTACTCGACTGCTGGTAGAGTGACGAGACGACGAACGATCGACCATCGGAGCAGTCATGGGGCCAACGGTCGAATGTGCTTATGCACCGCTTTTGTGTATAGAAATATCTAGAATTATGATTATCACACAGCTGCACCCATTGCTTCTAACTCCTGACGTCTCATCATTCTTTTGCCCAACTTTTCTTGAAGAGTGCGAACAGCCGTGGCTCTCGCAGTACGAGGAGTTTCTGGAGACGGCGGACGCTGGTCGCCAACCACTTGCTGAGTGGGCTGGTTCCGGCGCCCCAACCTTTCTTGCAAGTTTCTCGCTGCAGCTGCTCTCGTAGTTCTTGGCGTTCCAGGTGTGCTGGAAGTGCTGGGAGACGAAGGGACTTGTTGGTCTGTCGTGGATTGCGCGAAGGGCTCGCTTGCTTGCTGCTGCTTAATGACTCGCAACCTCCTGGCAACTTTCGACTGCATCCTTGCGGCAGCCGAAGTCCGGGGCCTGGAAAAGTTGTGCACCTCGGATCTGACCGTCGAAGTCGGACTTGAAGGCCGTTGCTCGACCGTTACCATGGACGGATGTTGACTGGACGGGCGATAGGTTTGCGAGAGCGCTCGGCTGTCCGTTCTGTAAGTGAGACGCAGTCCGTCGTGGCTGTTTGATAGCCGGCGACGTCGACGCCCTTCATTAGGCAGAACGTCGCTGTCCGGTCGGATGCTGTTCGTGCTCGCCGCCACCCGTGTTGCAAAACTTGCCATGTAAGGAATAGAGGGGGCGTCGTACCGTGTTGTGTATTGGGACCTCGGGTACCTCGAAGTACTTGACGTGCTCGAAGTGTGTGCGCTTGATGGTCGGCTGTTCTGTGCCATTCTCAAGTGATATCCGGCTTCCCAGTCCCCGTCTCTTGTAGACGGCCTTCGTCCCATTATCCTGTGTTCTTCTTCCATCGTCATCAATGGTGACGGGGGCCTCCCTGTGGGCAGCTCGCGGAAGCTCCCGTTTAGAGGTGGTGATTGCATGCCAATGGCTGTCCATCTTCGCAGGTCATACTTTCTCTGCTGCTCGAGCAGAGCGTGACTTCGTGGAGAGTACTCGATTTGGCTGGGCATGGCTGGAAGCACCAAATCGTTCGACGGCGCAGACGCACTGGTCGATATGTCGGATGCTGCGTGTCGCAGACTGACGCGTTCTCTCCATGCCCCCAGATCCTCGAATGTCATAGCGCCCGTGACTCTCGGCGTGCCTTCCCTCGTCGGAGGCTTCCAGGCGAACGCCGCTTGGAATGATGGTGAATCAGGGAGTTGTGGGAAAGGACGATCGCTGAACACTGTGTTCAGGGGTGTCGGCATCGACATGCTCCTCGCATGACGTCTGTAGCAATCACGTTAATTAGAACAGGTGTCCAATTCTTAATCCTGGGAATTGGAAAAGGGCTTACAGTGTTCTGTGCTGCTGTGCTTCATGGGGGTTCTTCTTCGTCAACGTCTTCCGTTTTCGCTTTTCCTGCTTCTTCCCCTTCGCCTTTACCTTCACCTCGGGTGTCGATTTTCGGTCTTTGATATCAGCAGAAGAGACGAGTTCCACTATGCCAGGCTCCATGTCATTCTCATCGGGGAATGCAAGCGGGTTTTCCCCGCGGACAAACCACGACTGCGACAACCCGATCGTTGCAAAAGGTCGATCTGCCATCTCAATGACGGCCAGTACGGCAGCCAAAGAGAATCTTTCAGCGTCAGCATATTTGATACGACGTTTCCAGAGACAAAACTTACAGGGAAGAAATGCTGATTATCACATTCAGCCACGGGAGGTTCTCCCGAATCCCCTTGGACGGGTCTAGCCCGACGTTGACAGCCACGAATATTGCAAACGTGATGGCCGCAACCCATACGGGAAGCCCCAGTCGGGCAAGCAAAAAACCAAAGCCGGCGACATACTTGCCATACACCGCTGGCGATCCGTAGTTCTTGATATAGGCCGTCTTGGCTGCCGCGATGTGCGTGAAGACGTAAATGAGGCTCATGCATGAAGCAACAAAGAAAACGGCTCGACTGAGAGGGTCAAGAACCTCCTTGGACTCCAGGTTGCGAAACAAGACAACCGCCGACAAGGCAACGCCAGCCCCAGCCGAGAGAAACAGTAGTGTTACCGACAGGAGCGAAAGGACAGGATACAGGCGCGCTGCCTTCGGCGGAGGACTGGGAGTTGTTGAGAGCTTCGGCGGCGGCACGGTAGGCGTCGCGTCTTCATGTTTCCGGCTCATTAGTAACTAGGTTCCATTCACCCTGAACAAGCGGTTCCCGGGGCTCGATGGTGGTGTCACGATCTCTGGGAGCATGTGGTCTGCGGGATGCCGATCAATTTTCAGGCATTCGTTTGTGATTACGGCTGACCAGCAGGCTCGGAAAACGCGGGTCGCCCCTCGACTCAACTCCGCCCAATATACGCCGACGGCATCGAATCTTTGTATGATCGCTTTGGGCTCCGGCGGTGTGCGTTCTGGCTGAACTACGGCGTGACATCGTCGCAGGGCGGGCGCGAGGGGTTTTGTTTCCACGCGGTTACATAGATGCCCAGACACTTGTCCGGGCTTCTCGAGCAAGCATGACGTGTCCCCCCTCACCAAGACACGAGGATCGCTGGCGCAATCCGATGTTGCTGAGGTTCCATCCCCCGGCAATCTGGCCGACGCATGGATGGCGGCTGAGTTTCTTTGTGTGTGATCGGTTCTTCATCTCATGTCGGGGACCGGCATGTGAAACGGATGCGGCGACCGGGGCGGCCCAAACTCTGCCTCAGCGAATCGGCCGCGCTTGGATGAGATGCCGTTTCTGGCTCGCAATTCGAACTCTGCGGCAGATGATTTGACAACACTACGGGCTTCTGGGCTTTTCGTCTCTTTAATCTCACGGACGAGCCTGCGGTCTTCGGGGCAGCCGTTGCTGAGACGAACGTGTTGTTCATGACACCGGCCACTCTTAGGTTTTGGTTGCGACTCAATGGTGACAAGTTTTTCTTTTAGTCCTGGGCTTTGATGTTTGAAGCCCAGAAAACTGCGACATGAAGAGGACGAAAGCCCCGCAGGTGATTGGGAGAACACGACACACCAAGGCCTCATTGAAGGGACAACCGGGGGCTATCGACGACCATCCGGGGACCAGGCCTTGAAAACCGAATCATCAAGAAAAATACGAGTCTTAAAATTCATCTTTTCAGAAAACAGCCGGCCTCAATTGCAGATGACGTTGGATTATAGGGATGACAGTTTCCTTACCTCTTCTCGGGCTGGCTGGAGTTGGGGCTCCATTCTCAACGGGTCCTGCCCACGCAGTTGCTGTGTCATGCACGTGTCAGAACAGACTCAAATGCCGAGGACGGACGGCCAAAGTCGTATGGCCGCGCACATTTACGAAAGCGCCAGCCTTGGAGAGATCGTAGCTTGCAGTTCTGGTGTCATTGCTGAAATACCCCTTGCGAGCATTTTTCGGTAGGTCGTCTCTCGTCACACTTCGTTCGACAGTTGACCATGCCGCCAACCGGCGACTTTCTGTTTCTTAACAACTGCTAACCCTGATAACTGAGGCGAGTTGACGTCACGTGGGTTGAGTTGAGTCTGGCATCCGCTTGCGCTCCAAGGTTCTCCAGTGCTTCTGTACGAAAGATGACTGCAGGAATGGCCTCCATCCTTGACGGTACACCAAAGGCATAGTTTACAGCAGCCACATGAGGAGGGCCGATTACCAACGCAAGTTTCCGAGCTTGAGGGGCAAGCGCAACATCAAGTGTCCCGACTCAGTGGGCTTTGGCAGGCGCCCAGCCCGAATGTTGGTTTGCAAAGACTGGTGGAGCAGCTTTGGTTCCCCAAGCGTCGCGTCTCTCTCCCTGCGCTGAGCCACAAAGTCACGTTCCGACACACCGTCCTTCAGATGCTTGTTCTGGGTTCTGTGTTGACGAACGGTCATCCACGGGACGGGTTTCTGACGACCATCTGGCGGGTAGTCGTTGCCGGTCCAGATTCTGACGTGGTCTGGCAGGCTCAGAAGCCTCCGCCCCGAGCGGTACAGATCACCGGCGCTGCCACCTGGGAAATCGCAGCGCGCGGTGCCTATGTCCACGTGGAAGAGGGAGTCGCCGCAGAAGACGTTATCTGATGCTGATATCAGCTAACTTCAAGGTGGCAGCTGGGCAACGGTGCATTGCGTGGTCTTACCTCCAATCTTGTATCCAAGGTGGTCGGGCGTGTGGCCGGGGAGATGGACAGCGCTGGCCTGCAGATTGCCAATGCTGAAAGTTTCGTCGTCGTCGAAGAGCTTGTCAAAGATGCCGTTGCGTTCGTCCTCGGCCACGCCGTATCTTTGACCGAAGAAGTTCTGCACCTGACCAATGCGTCGTCCGATACCGATGGATGGCTTTTGACCTCCTTGGTCTTCCTCGAGCCGGTTCTGGAGATAGGAGGCGGCGGTGAGATGGTCAGCGTGAGCGTGCGTCTCGAGGATCCTGCCAACTCTGTATCCCTTTTTCTTGACGAGAGAAAGCAGCTCGTCTGCAGACGTCGTGGCTATGGCTTGGGTCTCCCGGTCGTAGTCCAGCACGGGGTCAATGATGACGGCCTCCAATGTCGAAGGGTCGGCAACGATATACTGCCAAGTACCGGTTCTAGTTTCAAAAACGTCGTGTATGACGGGCTGGCCTTGAGGAGAAGCCGCCTTGATGCTGCATGCTGCAGAAGACAGTGACCTAGTCCCAGCAGGCGACCACTTCGAGGCGGATGTGTGGTAACTGTTAGCAAATGGCGAGCACTTGCAAAGACTAGATCGCGTTGCAACTGGATTAGCTGTGGTGAAAACGGGAGGATGCTGAGCTTGTGGAGGTAATGTTATTGAATGAGAACGAGGGTAGGCGACTGCTTTCCCACTACGAATAAGGCAGACACGCAATGGCTTCATTATTGAGCACAGTTGGGAATGCTTCGATGGAAGGGGAGTTTGTGTATGGAGGAAATGAGAATTAAGGATGGGGAGGGGGGTTAGGTAGGACTTAGAGCGTTAGATGAAGGCGGCAGACACGGCACTAAATAAGCACCTACACGGTTTGACAGGTACTCGGGTAGGTAGCTATCGGATTTGCGGATCTGGACGACAGCCGCTAACTCCACAAAACGTCCCGGCGCCCGGCGGTGTTGCCGGTCGGCGATCCACACCTCAGCTCGGGGACCACATGGCCGACCAGCCGGGTCTGCCGGGCCGCGTGGCGTTTTGGTCAGAACAATGGCGCCATCGTCGGGGAGGTGCACTGCAGTGTGGTCACCGCCCAGCGTGAGCGAGTTTTTGTCGGCATGAGCAGCGGCTATCGGTGGTCGGTGCCGCTTGCGAATTGGGTGCCTTCTATTCGTCAATTCAGAGACGGTGGATGGAATGCCCCGCCTATCATGCCCCACTTTCATCGGCCGGTACGCTCACTGGTGGTGGTATGGTAGGTAGTGTTCAAGTGTTGCTTTGTTACAGGGTTAGTAGGTACCTTAGGTACCTTCCATAGGTAGATAAAGACCTCCATGACTCCACCTCATGCCCTGTACATTCCCTTCCTCAGGTGTCAACTACAGTGGAGCATGCCTAGGAACACTGAAGGTGGTCCCCGGTTCGGCGTTTAGGCGTCAATTTATCGACGTTGACCCGTTCCCTCCCCATTTTTTTCAGCCGCCTCTCTCAAATTCATCGTCAATTCAGCGTTCCCGGTCGTCACGCCTTGTGCCGCTCTTCGCCTTCTCACTAGGACCTACTCTCGGTCGCAACATCTCCTCTCCCTTCCTAGACTGCTCACGATGTTTTCTTCCCGCGTGTCTTCGGCTGCTCGTCACGCCCGTCGTGCGGGTGTTGCTGCCCGCAACGTCCAGCGGGTCCGGACTCTGGCGACCGCATCCACCGATATCCCGAAGTCAAAGGCATCGGAATCGGCATCCCCCGAAGTCCCCAAGGCAAAGTCATCAGCCGAAGTCCCCAAGGCACCGGAACCCCCTAAAGCCCCCAAGGCCACCCCCGTCATCTCCGTTGCCCGGAGCCACAAGGTCATCGTCGTCGGTGGCGGCAGCGCCGGACTGGCCATCAGCCACCAGCTCTTGCGAACCGGCAAGTTCTCCCAGGACGACGTCGCCGTCATTGACCCTGCTACCTGGCACCACTACCAGCCCGGCTGGACCCTTGTCGGTGGTGGTCTGAAGAACAAGGAGGAACTGAAGAGGCCTCTCGACAGCTTGATCGACCCGCAGCTCAAGTTCTACCAGCAGAGCGTCACCACTTTCGCTCCCGAGGAGAACACCATCAAGCTTGGAAACGGTGACAAGCTTGGTTACGAACATCTCGTTGTTGCCCCCGGCATCAAGATCGATTACGGAAGCATCAAGGGCCTGCCTGAGGCTCTGGCCGACCCCAACTCTCTCGTTTCCACCATCTACGGATACGAGACCTGCGACAAGGTCTTCCGTACCTTTGAGAAGCTCGAAAAGGGCAATGCCATCTTCACCCAGCCTGCCGGAGCCATCAAGTGTGCTGGTGCTCCCCAGAAGGTCATGTGGCTTGCCTTGGACTACTGGAAGCGCGCTGGCCTGTACAACCCGACCTCCACCTCGCCTATCAAGATCAGCTTCGCCACGGGCATCCCCGCCATGTTCGGTGTCCCCAAGTACAGCGCCAAGCTTGAGGAGCTGAGGAAGGAGAGGGGTGTTGAGGGCCTGTTCCAGCACGACCTGGTTGCTGTCGACGGCAACAACGCCGTTTTTGCTCGTCCCGACGGAAAGGAGCAGGTCACCAAAAAGTTCGATCTTTTGCACGTCGTTCCCAAGATGGGACCCCATGCTTTCGTCAAGAACAGCCCCCTGGCGGATGCGGCCGGCTTCGTCGATGTCGACCAGGCCACCACTCGCCACACCAAGTACCACAACGTCTGGTCTTCCGGCGACGCCTCCAGCCTGCCCACCTCCAAGACCGCCGCCGCCGTTACCTCGCAAGCGCCTATCCTGGTGAGCAACCTGCTGCGTTCCATGGAGGGCAAGGAGCCCGAGCCCAAGTACGACGGTTACACCTCTTGCCCACTTACCACCGAGTACGGAAAGGTTCTCCTCGCCGAGTTCAAGTACGCCGGAGTGCCCAAGGAGACCTTTGGCGACCTGATCGGCTTCGACCAGGCCGTTCCCCGTCGTGCCTTCTACCACTTGAAGAAGGACTTCTTCCCCTGGGTCTACTACAACTCCATGGTGAAGGGCACTTGGGCTGGCCCTAACGGTTGGATGAACTAAGGGGACCTTGGGAGAGTGGAAGTTGTGTAACAAGTTTGTACCAGTAGATATTGCAGCATCCAGGTGTGGACAATAATCGACCAGGCGCAGAAAAGAAATTGATTCAAAAATATCTGAAACTTGGCAGTGTAACCAGCACGTACAAAGCACGTCCAGTCTCGTCTCCGGGCTCGAATATCCAGATTGCGGGGCTAACCTCGGTTGCATGCCGGCGTGGTCGGTCGTGAGGCGACAACGGCGTCTGGATGCCCCGCACGACGACCGAGGTAGGGTGACGACATCCGCATGACGATTCTCCCGTATTCGTCTATTACCAACTGCGCGGGTGCTCAGATATCCCCTTGATCTTGCTCCTAGCTCGACGCCATCATTGCTTTGCACAACATAGGCTAATACGCTGAAATAACTTCCCAAAGAGCATCTCACCATCTCACCATCTCATCTCGAAATCTTTCTCCCGTGAACACCGTTCGACGCTATGGAGTTTCCTTTGAAGGAGCCAAATGGCCGTGAGCTTCTCGGCGGCGATCTTCTTGCGCAGTCTCTGGCCCATCTAGGGGCAACAACCGCGTTCGGAATCCACGGTATCTCTACCATGAAAAACTGGCTCACGTCTTGACATCTACTGACCCAGCTCAGGTGGTCATCTCGATAGCTTTCTCATCGCTGCCGTAGAGGCCGACATCAAGCTCATAGACGTCCGACATGAGACCGTCGCTGTGCAGGCCGCCGAGGGCTGGGCCAAGGTCAAAGGCAACAAGACGCCTGGCTTGTGCTTCATCACAGCCAACTCTGGCTTCTGTAACGGCCTCCCGGGCCTCGGCACCGCATACGCGGACCGATCCCCCGTGTTCTGCATCACAAGCTCCCAGCCCCTCCGGGACGCTGAGACTAACGCTCTTCAAGGCTTCCACGACCAAGTCGTGCTGGCCAAGCCGGTGACCAAGTTTGCTCATCGGGTTACTACCGTGGGTGAGATACCCAGGATTGTCAGTCTGGCATGGAGGACAACGACGGCCGGAGCACCTGGGCCAGTACTGGTGGACTTTCCGATCGATGTCCTCTTCACCCCGGTTCAGCGTGAAGGCATATCGTGGGGATCTGTCATGGCCCCGGTCGTAGCGCCTCCTGCCCCAGACCCGAGAGCCGTCGCTGAAGCGGCGGCCCTGTGGAAGGCAGCCAAGCGCCCGGTTATTATCGTGTCGACCGGGGCGGCGAGTGCCGTAAGAGAAGTCACGCAGCTTGCCGAGCAAACGAATACCCCGATCTTCCACTCCCCAAAGTTCTCGACGACAATCGATCGTTCCAACCCCTTATTTGGCGGATCTGCGGCGCAACTTCCTTACCTACGGTTGATAGGTGGCCAGGCGCCGGACTTTGTGCTCCTCTTGGGAGCCAGAACCGGGTTCATCATCGGAGGACGAAGCGGTGCGATCATCCCCCACGAGCACGAAGCAAAGGTGGTGCAAATTGACCTAGACGGAGGCGAGATCGGACGATCTAGGAAGATTGACGTAGGCAAATCAAAGCATCCCAACGTTCTTGTGCTAACATGAGGGTTTCCTTAGATTGGCATAGTCTCAGACGTCGGGCTTGCAGCCAGTGCGCTGTGCGACGAAGTCTCGAAGGCGCCGTTCAAGGTGTCGACCGAGTGGGTGGGCGCGGCCATGGGTCTGAAGCAACAAGACATAGCCTCGGCTGCAAATGCAAAAGAATCCGTCATCTGGAAAGACAACAAAAGGATGCATCCGTATCACGGCGTGAGAACTCTGTTTCAATCGCTCCCGGAGGGCAGCGTAGTCTGTATCGACGGCGGCGAGGCGGGCGGCTGGGCTCTCCAATGCCTGAATGAGGCGAGGGCAAGCCTTTCTATGGTGACAACGGGTTACCTGGGATTCTTGGGAAATGGGTTCGGTTACTCACTTGGTAAGCTTCGTGGAAGCCGCGGGTCGGTGATTTTGTCGTCGAGGTTGCTAATCATCTGTCTGCCGAATCAGGTGCGGCTGTGGCGTCCCCGGACAAGTTGATTGTGAACGTTCATGGTGACGGAAGCGTCGGCTTCCACATCGGCGACCTCGACACATTCGCAAAGTTCGGCCTAAACATCATGACGGTCGTGGTCAACAACTCCGTTTGGGGTATGTCGCAAGCCGGCCAGAACATTCTGTATGGGGAGACGACGCCGCAGCGGCCTTGCGTGGCTATGAACCCAAAGGTCAAGTATGAGGTTGTCGCGGAAGGCTTCGGATGCTCCAGTGCCGTCGTCGACGTTCAACAAAACGACAACGAGAAGGGAGAAAACACACTCCGGACGTTGAAAGAGGGCGTAAGCAAACTCACGGAATCTCGGGGACCATCACTGCTCAATCTGAGGGTTTCGGATATGCCGTACCAGGATACAACCAAGGCCATGGTGAGTCTTCTCCTATCACCTAGGGAAACGATTTTCCCGAAGCTCATACCAGCATACAGGTTGGTAAAAACGATGACCCCAACACGATCGTCATTCCGTACTATGAAAATGTTCCTCGACCATACTATCGGTAGGCAAAGAGTGGTATCTGGTCTTAACTTCGCCTTCTTGCTCCATCTTCTTAACTATCGCTGTCGTCGTACGTCGCCGTCGTTGCTATCGCACATCACAATCGCTGTTGTCGTTGTTGTTTTCTGCTAGGTACCAGACCGGACATCTTTTCGGGGGAAATTTAAATGATAAATGCTGAATATGGGACCGAGGGCTATCGTGAATATAGGTCGCCTTAACCTGGCGGCAGAGCAGACATTCCAAGCCCGCCGATAGTTCGAAAGGGAACCACCGCTTGCGCATGTTTATCCCAAAGAGAAACTAAATAGAACGAACTCTCCGTTCTTGTAAAGTACCGTACTACCTCCACCGGAAAGGTTATCTCAACTTGGGAGACCACCATCGGCGAATGGGGGGGCTTTCTTCTACGTTCTTCCTCTTTCGCCGTTGAGGAAGCAGCAGAATAGACTGTGGGCTTTTGCCTACTTTGGGGCCAGGCTACTCAAGAAGAGTGGCAGGACGCTCAAGCTTGTCGACAACAAACAAGTAAAAGCTTGAAGACGTTATCCTTGTTTACAATTTTCCTGGACGAGGAACGAACCAGGAGTGAAGTTCGGACGAGCTGGTTACGTCAGCCCTACTGGGCATTCTGAGGATGACGAGCCGTGTTACCGAGTCATGGCACGAGCATTGGGGCAGTGCTACTATGCAGTCCTACTAATAGCTTGCAAGATGATAATAAACGTGAATCAGTGACAAGCAATAAAGTTCCCGCCAAGTATGACATTAACGAGCGGTACAACCGGACGAGCTGAGCCAGTGACCAAGAATAGACGGCAGGCCACACATGAGCTAACCGACGACTATGGGAAGACGATCTTCGAAGGCTTCCTGGTACAGGAAGTGTCATTAGCTCCGTGTTGCAAATTGCGCGGAGAGAATTTCGGCTAATGCGGAACTCACATCTCAACTTCTTGTCGTCATGTTATTATATCGACATTTTCAATATGCCCAGCAAGCGATAATTAGCAAAAGGAAGTCTTATATCTCGTAGAGGTCTGCTCTATTCTTCAGTGACTTTGACAATGGCTTAAGTCTCTCTCTCACTTGCTTCATTACCCATCACCATCATCGCCTTCGTTGCTTCTATACATTCATTTAGCGCATTCTTTGGTTCAATATGCTTCTCAACGACCTGTTTCGATGTCTCATTATTCTGTCAATAGCTGGTGGGGTCTTTTCACACCCTTATTACGAAGGGCGGAACGACTATGCTCACCAAAAGCGCCATCTTCTTGTCAGACAGCAGCCCATCTCAAACATCACAAGGCCGGTATCGTCCACGCAAGCGCCGATAACTCCAGACCCAAGATCTTCTACTCGTATCTCGTCTAGCTTCACAACTATTGGAACTTCGAGCGCACAGCCATCAACCTCGACAGTCTCTGGTGGTGAGATCGTTGTCGCCATTATCGGCGCGACGTACGTCGCCGGCACGGGAGGTGCAACTCTGATGGTCGGTGGGACTACCCACGCTCTGGCGGCGGGTGCCATCGTGACAATTACCGGCGGCGGAGCCAACGGGGATACTCCTGAGATCGAGACGGTCTCAAATTCGAATCTAACCGAAAACCTGAGAACCTCGGATCCGGCATCACAGCCAGCTTCAACGTCCGCCCTCTTTTCACTGACCCCCACATCCTCGGCAGCACTCACTTCCTCTGTTACGTCCTCCTCGACGGCATCGCCCACCCCCTACATCATTCTTACTTCACAGAACTCGACAAAAGAAGAAATCCAAAACATCAACAGCACTCTTGCGCAGGAAGCTACACCGAACTCTCTATCAGAGATTATCAGCGACCGCACCGGTCTCGTCGTGTTCTTCAAGGCCGCTATCAGCTCTATTCAAGCAGAGGCAATCGGCAAGCAGCCGGGTGTTAGTCTTGACCCTTGGCTTCCTCTTAGACCCCAGAGCTGATCGAACTTCAAGGTTGCAGGCGTAACTCCAGATGAGAGACTGGAAGAGGAACAGCCTCCAAACTCCTCAGCTCCGCCTACGTCGGCGACACGCCACGCATCGGCAACAGGCCCTCCCGGATCGCCTAAAACCAGTCTCCCAAATCCAGCAGATATCAGATTGCAATCCGATGCCTTGGATGAGCTCAAGGTCATCTCACAGCCTGCGGGCGCCAATCTTGCCGACTTACCTGGATACGGTTATCCTGCTGAAGCAGGCAAAGGTGTGACAATCTACGTCATTGACACAGGCGCCAACGCCCAGAACACAGTATGGATCCTGAAATCAGAGAGAAATGCCCATAGCCTGCTAAACAACATTGACAGGAATGGATTGGGCTGCCAGGGAAAAAGGGTTTCATATACGCACCTGGGGCTAGCCAGGAAGAGACCGACTTTCTGAATCATGGCTCCTGTGTCGCTTCCAAGGCCGGCGGTCCCGCATACGGCACAGCGAAGGACGCCGATATGATCGCGGTAAAGTTGCCAAGTGATCTGTCGATATCGGCCATTTTCACTGCTTTAGTGGAGATCAGCAACGACGTTTTCCAGAAAAAGCTCGAAGGCAAGGCAGTCGTCAATATGTCGCTTGGATCTCGTAGGCCTACTTCTCCCGAGAGCTTGGGTACTTGCTGACTGTCTCGCTAGGTATCCCAGACAAGCTGTCATCTACAACAACTGCTTACCAGCTTCTGCTCGTGGCCTTGATGGCGGAAGATATTGTGATCGTTACGGCTTCCGGAAACGACGCGGTATGGAGTCTTGGAGTTCCCAAAACATTAACCATTGTTACTAAATCTGTTGCAGCAATTTGGCGTCGACGATGTGACGGAGTACCCTGCCCTCTTCGGCCCCGATACCGACATCATTGTTGTGGGCGCAGTTGAAAATGATGGCTACCGGGCATTCTTTTCTCAAGGCACTGGAAGCCAGCTGACCGTCTCTGCCCCCGGATTCGTTGACTGTGCTTCTGGCAGATCAAGCGGGTCCCAGGAGCTTTACGGCACATCATTTGGTATATTTTCACAGATATCTTTGTGCTATAAATAGGCAGTATTTGGAAGGCTGACGCATCTCTAAAGCTACCCCAGCAGTTGCTGGTGTAATTGCCGTTTGGCTCTCGCAGGACGAGCACAAAGACAGGCTCCAAGTCCCAGGAAAGGTGGCTGCCAACGTCAAGGCAATGGTTCAGGCCATGGCGTACCCCAGAGTTGAAGGCGAGCCAGCAGTCATTTGGAACGGCATTGATCCCCGAGGGCTGGCTTGCTCAGGAGGCACCAACGGCAAACGTCAAGCTGCTCCGTCCGGCGGAAATTGTCAGGTAACTTCAGCCGCGTCCTCCAGTATGGCGACCTCAACCCCGCCTGCTTCAACAGCGAGCATCGCACCGACGTCCGACACGCCATCATCGACAGCGCCATCCACGTCGCCCTCAGTGCAGCCGTCTCCACCCCCCAAGCCTACTTGGAGCGATAACCCCCAAGGTTTCATAAAGGTCTTCGAGCAGGACGGCGTAGCCAGCGCCTTTTACGATGCTTCATCAGACAGCGCGAGTGAAGGTATCACAAGTAACATTGAGGGATGGTGTTTGGGCAAGTGCGCTGGTAAGTTGAAACCGGCTCTGGCAATGTAAGGTAAGCATTCAAATTAACGTAATCTGTAGGTCAATGCAAATCGGTTTTTCTGTACCGAAAGCTACAGTTCACCAGCGGGGCTTATAACCCTTACTTCATCTGTAATCAGTGAGTCAATCCCTTTAGCATTATTGCGAGCGCAGTACCCAAGTAAAAGATTTCCCAAGCTGATCAAGGTTGTTTGAAAGGTATAACAAGCAGTGGTCAAATGAATTCGTTCAAAATGGCATAGACTCAAACGATGTAGGAGTAGCGTTTAAGTAAGTTCACTAAACATCTTTTTACTACTCAGGACCCATATAGCTCACAGAATCTCAGCAAGCAGTAACGCCATGAGTACGACAATGCGGTGTTACAATTTCATCTTTGATTATGACGATACGCATTGTAGATTTAATGGTTCGAAATTGTTCGTCACGCATCTCACAGTTTGGAGAGACTGGCTCGGGTCAATAGCTTCAGCACGAGGTTTAGACCTCTTATAGTACTGAAGGATATGTCAAGAAGTGATGTGGTTCCGATAACTGCTGCATTCAATGGCCAACGCTGACAACCGTGGACCATATGAAGCCTTTGACTCCGATAATCAATGCATGGCCATGCGATACATTGCTATGATAACATGAAATTGGGCGGCAAACATACATTTGCTCCGCCGACCCTCCATGAATCTGACGGCGCTTGGTTGCACTCCCTTTCCACTCAACTCTCCGCATCTCAGTGTTTCGATGTAGCTCATTGCAGGCCTCTGAGGATCATACCGCCCTGGGTGGTTGCTAGAAGCTCGAACCAGAACTCCGAATGGATGAGTCCGTGAGACCAGAGTCTCGAGACGAAGATCCGCAATCCACGTTCTTCATAAGGTTTCCAGAGTTCGCCAAAGGTGCGCCCGAGATCACGCTCCATGACGCGTATCTCGCGCCAGTCGTGCGGAATACGAAATTTGCGCGCAGATCTATGGCTTGTCCGGTACACGTCAGGCGACTGTAGGACGATGCATTCGAGACTCTTCAGTGATGCCAACGACTGTCCCGATGTTTCACCCGGCGCCTGTTCTGATGGCTGTGTTGGCTCGGAGCGATGAGAGAGAACTCGACCAAAGTGCACTGGATTCATTGCAAGATGAGGTATGAAGCCGGCAAGTTGGTCCGGGATGTTTTGAGGGGTGAAGCTGACAAGCTGGTTGGATGTCGGCATCTGAGGTATTATAGATGTGGCCCATGTGGGACCATTCTGTCGCCCGATGAACGCTCGCTGGGGGCCTTCTTGAAATACGTCGAGGCCGGGGAGGATGAATGCCTGCATTGGCAGCTCATTGGGAGCCGCGTCGCTAGGAGAGATGTCGACCCGGATGAATGTCTTTTCAACAAGTCTGCGACACAATTTGTTGGCTTGAAGGGGACCTCGGACCAAAAACAGGCGCAGACTCATCTCCGCTCGGTTGGGGTGTTTGAACAAGCCCCGGCGACGAAAGTTGCCTCGAAAATCGTCCCCCACGCACCATCGGATGCTGTTGGCCGAGTTCTGCGCATCTTCAACTATCATTGACACGACGAGGAGGATTATCTCAACCGGAAAGCATCGTGGGTAGTCTTTCCCTCGTTGGCATTGAGTCGCGTTACTTGCTTGTCAAAAAGGCAGGCGGATCTCCGTAACATCGCCGGCCGATCCATGCTTTGGTGCTGATAGCCGATCTTTGTTTCTCTGTAATGCCCGTTAGACATTTTTCCTTCCCAGGGCCTCCAACAGCGCGTCATACCAGAAAAGGGTGACAAGTAAAGTTTTGTCAGAATGTTCAGTGCATCCGCTGTCCCTAGAGAGGACCTGGGTCGAAGATGCGAGTTCCCCAGCAGTGTTGCTGTTTGTGAGAAGAAAGGTCAGGTACCAATAAAGTCCAAGAGAGTACTTCTGTGTAAGATTAATACTTTCCGCAGTTGGGCGAACATAATTTTCATAGAAGAAAAGGAACGTCCGTCTTGATTTGTCACGCGTGTTCTAGAAGCTCGGTTCTGCAGTCCTGGATACTTGGGTTTCAAACGCCGTAGATGCATGTGTGTAAGAGTCGCACATCAGTCAGCCAGACAAAACGCCGTGTTTCTAATACCGAGGATGACGCTCAGGCAGCATTTAGAAGATTCTATCACTTTCTGATATATTCGGGTCTACTTCGAATCTTACTAGAAGAAAAGAGGTATCAGGATAACGTTTCCATGTGTGCTACTACTACCAGTTATAAAGTTGTTGACTGCAGGATTTGAGCTCTTTGCCAAGGTCTCAAAAGTGTCCGTACCAGTAATATGCTGCTTTTTCCGACATACCCCAAAAGGAATGAAGGCTGGTGGCGGTTGCAATCAACGATCTTGGCTTTATCAAAGTACCTCGGCAACGACCTAGCTAGTCAAGGGTTTTCAGCTGGCATGGTCACGGAGTAATCCTCTCTTGACAAAAGGGGGCCGGCTACCTCCAGTCAAGATCCACCCGATTAGAAATTTTCCGAAGATAGGTGTATAAGTATAAATAAGGCGGTTAGAACTGAGAGTCGAACCTAACACGAGTCTTGTCAGCATATGTAAACTTCTTCCTTTCAAATTGCCCCCACGTTCATTACTTTTCGTCGAGTTCAATAATTTCTACTTCTAGATTTGAGTTCATACTCGGCCGCTCGTCCAACAGCAACAAACTTCCTCTTGAGCACGCAGGCCGCGCCAATCCAGCCAGAAATATGGTGACCAGCGAGTGGGACAGCAGCTTGATGGACTGCTGCAGTCCATGCGGCACATGCGTCATGGCCGCATGTTTGTCGTGCATCGGTAAGCATCTATATCCTTTCCTTCAAATTCTAGTCGATCTTTTAGTTCATGGAGACTAACGAGCACGCCGGCCGCAGTTTTCGGGAAAACATCCGAGAGAATGAACAACCCGGGTCAATCATCTTATTCAGGCCTGAACAGTGATTGCTGCATCTTCACCGGGCTTGGTTTCATGGGCCTTAGCTGGATGTAAGTTTAGCCCAGTTCAAACCATGCCCTGGTCCGACATCAAGCTGCCAGCGCACCTCCAATGCCCGGCGGAATGCACTTGCCATTTTACTCACCTGTCGCCCAGTTACATTGCCATCAAGCGCACCGGAATCCGCGAGCAGTTCGGCATCGAAGGGAGTCAGGTCGGCGATTGGTGCACGGCCATATGGTGTCCCTGTTGTGCTGTTTTGCAGCAGGACAAAGAGGTGGTCTCTCGAACAGAGTATGCACCAGTCACGGATGGCTACAAACTACAGGGCGGCATGCGAATCGAGGACCAGTAATCGTCTACTTACTCAGAAAGGCCTTCTAAAGCAGCGTAACTGTTCCACTTGTTCTCATAGTACACCAGCCAACATCACCTATCAACACGCCTCGTAATAGATTTGCTATACCCCTCACCGCCTGAAAAGCACTAAGGTGGCGCAGGCCTTCAGAGTTTCTAGTAACAATCGGACTGCCTTGATTCCACGAATTCAAATAGCGGCGTCTCGTCCAAACCTGTTTCTTCGTCGTTTTAGGTACTGACATAACGCGGAGGGGACATTTCAGCGACTGAGAGGGTGGAGGAGAGAAGCATCCGCTAAATGATATCACAAGGTTGAAATTGCTTCGTCGTTTCGTTCGTGCCGCAGAGCGGGATCCCCCTTTCCTGTTGCTTTGCCCTGTCCTGCCTACTTTGAAGTAAACGTCCCCCATCTCAACGATACCACCATACCTGCCCCATTTCCACTTGTCGTTTCGTCCGATACCCGCGCTTCGGGAGGATACATGGCGTCGTTAGTCACTTCCAGGTTCCAGCCGTTGCGTTTAAGTGAGCACTGAAAGATGCTGTACTTTGCTGCGAAATTCAGCCGTCTGAAGAGGTTTCGCTCTTTTCTGAGTCGCCAACCATCACGGACCGATGAGTGATACGTTGATCCACGTTAATATCAAGAATGACTTGACTGAGGCGGCGCAAGTCAGCCCCGGAGATACCCACCAACTTCCAAGTTACCTTGTACTTGACATCATCTCGAATACCACTTCTTGGCCCCGGAATACTCCGCTGAACGACTCCTGCTGCTGATGTCGTTGCCCGAGGACTCTGCTCGGACCTGGAAACCTCCAGAAGCTTATCGTTGAGGCTATATTTGAAGAGGTAGTCGTCAAGCAGCCTGGCGTGGATGCGCCGCATCTTGGAGACCGGCTCCCAGCTCGTGTCGTCACTGGAGTCTGAGTAGCCTACCCACTGGACTCTAAGGCGTTTGCCCCGCGCGTCGTGTCCGACAATGGCGAAGGCGTTGAAATGATCAACGCCGATAGTCTGCTCGCGGGGTTTGCCAAAAGCCTCCCAATACGCGTAGAGCTTCGACGGGGTTGCGCGTTGGATGTCGGCTTCGGAGACGACCCGACGAGATTCGTCAACAGGACGTATCGTGACTAGCCTGACTAAATGATCATTTTCGCTCACGACATGACCGACGATTCTGTCGTTTTCGTCGTATTCTGTGCTCGGCCAGGCCCCTGTGTCAGCGCTGCCCACGGCCGGGTGAAAGAGAGGCGCGGAGAGCATACCTCCATCCGGGGATAGAGATGGATCTGAAGAGGAATGGCCCCCGACGACGGGCTCCTTCTCTGTTTCGGCAGTTTGTTTCGCGATTTGCGTCCGCCTAGTGGGAGTTTTGGCCACTGTATGTTGGTCGCTTGACCGCCGGTAGTCTTTCTTCACACGGGTGCCATGACGAGGCCTTTGAAGGGTAGCTGGTGCCATTTCGGAGATAGAGTAAGGATAATAGATGACTATCAAACCCAGCGACACGTTCAGTTCAGCGAACGCGTGCTTCTGCAGGGCAGAATATTGTACAAAGGTGCGGGCCGCGTGAGTTGGGATACGATATGACGCGTTGTTTTCACACACAGCCTGTCATAACATGCTGGCTACCTGGGCTGCTATCTACTGAGGGATTACTCATCCTTGTGGTCTCTCCTGATAGGCGGAGAAGGTGAGCCGCCAGTGTTCCCGTTGATCTGACCGGTTAGATGGAGGCGGGGTTCGGCTGACGGCTGATGTCGACTGATGTCCCCCCAGATGAGGTAAAAGAACCGGTGCTCTGTTGGGTCCTTCGAGGCTGAGCAAGGCAGCTTCTTCGGCAGGCACGAAATGCCAATTATAGTACTCTTGAAGTGTTCTCTAAAATCCGACACAATAATAACAACACCAATGATAAAACTCCGGTTAAATATACTAGAAGAATCCCGTACTAAGAGCTTGCCCCGCCGCACGTTCCTCTCCCTCTTGGCTGCGAAAACCATGCCTGGAATACACCGCAGAATCCCAATATCAAGCGAGATTGCAGGGGACTACTCACTGAAGTTGAAATCCCCGGCGGACTCTAGGACACACATGCCTTCTTTGAATTCAATTTTAGTGAGAAGACAGATAAATAGCCGGCACCACGACAGTACCCCGGACCGCGCTCGCCTCTAGTCGAGAAAAAGCGGTGACACTGCCAAAGGGATCGCAGTATTAAGCCTGTTTCCAAGTGCTGACACCCAACAAGGCGCTGGTGCCCCGACCAGCTCCCCGCTTCAACGACAGGCAAGGACCACCACACAAGCTCACAAATGCAAATCTGGTCGTAACGCCAATGCCTCTTTCCGCTGCCTGCATTTTATGACGTTTTTCTTCGTCGTCGGTTTTCCCCACCCTTTCGGAACACGAAATGGTCGAAATTCATATCACCAGGGTCTTCGTCGCATTCCTGGTGCGTGAGAGAGCAAACGAACAGCTTATCCTTTAATTCGTTTCGCGGCCTCATCCAACCCTAAGCAGACAAGTAATATGAGGTGCCATGGATCAGGCATGATACCGGCATTCCAAAATTCTGAGTAGAGCAGTGGAGTCCCTTTGGTTTGCGGGTTCGCCCGCCTATCCCAAAACCTGAGGTCGAATTTGAGAACGACCCTGTGTCTTGCGACACTCCTAGATGCATCAACGAGAGCCTCGCACAAATAAATTCGCCCAAAGCCATTCCCGAACGGCAGGGGAGTTACGACCGGAGATGCCCTGGGACTAGAGTTATAAAGCAGGCGACCATCTCCCCGAGATAGGTAGAGAAGCCAGTCTTAGCTTTACGAATCAAAGAGAACCCACTCGGGTGCAAAGCACTAATAGCCACGCCGGTCGAGAGCTGTTGTGGTTCTACCAGCGGTGCTGTCAACGCAACGCTAACAAGTCAACCTCCAACTAACCTAACTAAATGAGGCTATTTACACTACCTAACTAAGTAAGTCTGACCCTATAAGTTGAGTTAGTTTAATTGATCTACTGATTATTTAGCGGGTCTGACTAATGGGAATGCGGGATTCTGCTGCCTTATACGGCCAAGGCGCTGGCCGGCGATCGCTATTACCACCGGCGGTAACACCACTTTGCCTAGACCTTATCGGCCCTCCTTTTACACCTCCACGCGAGGGCTCCTTTTCGAAATTTCCTATTCTGGTGAAGCCTCTGCGATGGATTTACTGATTGAGGCCTTTTTCCTTATGTATATAAAGCCCGCGACTTTCACTATAGTGGTTGGATTCCTCTTTACTACATACTTCTACTTACACTAATTGCTTCCTTACGCTTTTCTTTTCTACCCCTTTAATTCTAAAGGTATAGACCTTATCTGTATAAGGTAAAGCGACTAATAAGGTTATTTGTAGATATCCTTTCTATTTTTTTTGTCGCTAACTCTTCTACTTAATGTATTCCTATAGATGGTATCCCCTAGTCGAGTCGCTCCTTAAGTGACCTCTAGCCTCGCCTTACTGATTCCTCTAAATGCCTTTATCTCCGACCTTTCTCTGATTATGTGGAGGAATAAGAGATACGTTGTCGAGGAGTAGCTCTCGCGGAAGCGAGGCCGAGGAAGGTTAAGCTGGATTAAGAACTATGGGGTCTTCCTTGTGGAAGTCTCGTCCACCCTTTAACCTATGAGTGCCTATTGGTGCTGCTAAAGATGCGATGACAAGGGCCGACTAGAGTTCTTTAGCGTTCTTGCTACTAGTAGTGCCCAGGAGCACTTATAGAAGTATGTATATATACCACTTACGTAGAGGAGAAGCTGACTGATCATCTAGATCCTATAATGTGTGCCGAGTTAACTCTGTTGGAGACTCCTCCTTAGAGGATACTGCTTTCTTGAGTGATAGATCTAGCCCCCCTTTATCGAATCCTTCCTGTGCTAGCTCCTCTACCCCTTCGAAGCGACCTAGGCTAGGGTACAGTACTATCCCTCGAGCTAAGGTGATAACATTAAGAGACCTCTCTGTGGCTGCGGTTGTCGCTAACGACCTCCCTTTCACCCTCTTCGAGGATACGTATCTCCAACAAATCTTATAGTATTACAGTATTAACGTCCACTCCCAAGTGCCATGGAGTAGGAGCTCAATGGCCACCCAACTCGAGGATCTGTTCTAATAGGGGCAGTCTCGTCTCTAGGAGGAGCTCGACGACGCTGCTTCGGCAATACACCTTTCCTTCGATCTATGGACCTCTCCTAATATCTACGCCTTCATGGCAGTCACTGGTCACTTCCTTAATAAGGATGGTATCTAACAGTCACGCCTCCTCGCCTTCCGTTTGCAGCAAGGTCAGTACAACGGTCACAGTCTCGCCACTACCCTCGAGGGTGTTATTCGTACGTATGGCCTCGAGGAGAAGATTGGAGTGGTAGTCTGCGATAATGCGATGAATAACGATACTTGCCTACAATCCCTCCTACCTCGGCTGATCCCTGGTATGACCTCTGACGATGTCAAGGATCGGCGGATGCGTTGCTACGGCCATATACTCAATCTAACAGCACGCGCCTTCCTATTCGGCGAGGACCAGGAGACCTTCGAGGCGGAGTCTGACTTTTACTAACTCGTCGATCGTTACGAAGAAGACTTACGGCTGTGGAGGAAGGTTGGAGCCGTGGGGCGCCTTCGGAACATCGTGAAGTCCATACGGGCCTTTCCTTAACGAAGTGAGCGATTCCGGAAAGTCTCTGCAGAGGTAGACGACTACGAGGGTTACTAGATCTCCACGAGGAGCTATTTGGAGTCTCGTCTTATCTTTAATAACGAAATAAGGTGGAATTCGATATACCTGATGATTAACAGGGCTATTGAGAAAAAGGGGGAGCTTCAGACATTCCTTATCTCTATCCGAGACGACGATGACCCCTCCCACCATATACTGGAGGCTGACTTACTGTTACTGGAAGATTGGAAGGTCCTTACTGAGATTTGGTATATACTCGAGCCCTTTTATCTTTAGACGAAGAGGACGGAGGGATGGGGTAAGGCTGACGGCTATGGCCGCTTATGGGAGGTCACAGTTGGAATGGAGTACCTCCTCGCCCATCTCCTCGAGTGGAAGACCTATTACAATAGTGAGATTATTCCTATTGATTAGACGATTAACCTTATGGACGAGAACGCCTCGTAGCTATCTTAAGGAAGGGATGGTCGCTCCCGTCGTCGATCAGCAGCCACGCAGTCCCTTCAGCAACATTTTGACGAGACCAACCTTCCTCTTCATGTGAGGATGGATTGGGGCGACCACTCCCCGTAATTAATCTTACGATTCGGTACTCTTGACGACAAGTACTAGCAGCATCTCTGAAGCTCTATTGAGTAGGCGTGGTAGAAGCTCTTCTAGTACTATAGTCGCCTTGGTGAGTCTCCTCTCTTCGCCGCCTCGATTATCTTCTACCCTTTACTTGGTTATTCCTACTTTGAGGATATATGGGATGCCGAGTACTAGGTCTTGTGGTGTCTTAACGTAAAGGAGGGTCTGGTTGAGTACTTTAACAAGTGGTATCGTTATCGGCCTCCTCTAGACTCTCCTACGCCAGTAGGGATCCTTCCTATTGACTTTCTTAATATAACACACGAGGATAGTCACTTTAGGTAGTGGGTTAATAGTCGACGACGTCAGCCGCCTGCTTAGCTAGACGAAGTTGATATTTTCTTTTGTTAACCCTCGGAGCCTACCCCTGACCCTGTCAAGTGGTGGATGGAGTATCGAGAGACGTATCTTTAGCTTAGTTAATTCGCCCTTGACGTCTTCGCGATCCCTGCTATGGCGGCCGACTGTGAGAGGGCCTTTTCCTCTGCAAAGCTGACCCTAACGTCACAAAGATTACGTATGAAGCCGGGTATGATCGAGAAGCTACAGCTGACGAAGAATTGGCTGAAGAGGGGGACTCTGCTTTGTGGAAAGGGAGACATGGGTCTGTTAGTTACATCGTGAAGTCGTTTGATTTAGTCTTATACCTTTCCCAATTGAGTAATCTAATCACGTGAGACCTCACGTATTTGATTGACTAAAAGTTGGTCAACAGGTAAGTAAGCAAGTATGGCGGAAGAGCCATGCCAAGTAAGCAAGTCGAGGGTCAAAGTTGAGTTGGTTGCTTTAAAAGCACCGCTGGGTTCTACGCCATTCTGCTGTTCTCATTCTAGTACCCGTGCGACTATCTTCCGACGTAAGTTCGCATGAGAATACCTCGCCCTTTTAAGGAGATGGACAGTAGCGGTTGGTCAGGACTTCTTGTAGCCCAGTGAAATAACCTTTAGTAATCTTCTCGACGAAGCGACATACATCCAGCTCATCAAAAAACGCAGACCATCAACAGAAATCCATTCTCTAAGAAGCTCCTTTGCTGAGGCATTCAGCAAGAAGTACCGTCTGGAGCAGTGTCCTAGGATATCCTTGCCATCAAATGCTAGTGGCTGCGCAAATAAGGGCTAATCCATTTGGGGGGAGAGGGGAATACTTGTTGTTCAAGTAATATGTACTCGGAGCACTCAGCTTCCACGTGCAGTCCGCGGCAGTGGAATATAAAATGTCGGTTCTCCGAGCAGGACTGGCAGTCTTTTTGCTCTTCTAACTACTCTACGTCTCTCTAATACAATGCCTAAGCCACAATCTTCAAAGGGCCAGAACAAGGCAACATCCATGTTTCCATGGCTTCATGAACAAGTCGCTCAAGCTGTTGAGGATGTGCTGCCGTCAACATGGTTCAACAAAGCACACCGCGACGAAACGTATAACAAACAGCACTCTACCAACATCATGGGCAACTTTCAGTGCGTCAACGAGAGCTGCTCCAAAGATCGGTGGAGCAGCAAGACAGTCGCGATTTTGATAAGGGGATATTCCAACAACAGCTACAACGCCATCGTCTTCAGCCAGCGCTGCAAATCCTGCAACTCCCTCGGGAAGCTGACAATCGACAAGGATAGCTACGTTGAAAGAGTTGCATACCGGCTTAAAAAGTGGGCAGGAGTTGCGATGGAGGCACGGCACCACGACGAGAAGAGAGGGCCACCTCACGAACGGGAGCTGTGTGAGGGATGCAAGCGAGGATATTGCCAGAAGCAGTTTGGGCCCGTGAGCTCTAGATATGACAGATTTTGATCGACTCAGGGGCAGGGGTCGTTTCTACTGTTGGTTTCTCGCCGCGTCCTTGTAGTATTCAGTTTGGTTGGGATGAATCTTAATTCCTTGAATGCGGGAGGCCGACCACTCCAATCTGTAGGAGGCCGTACACCATGCACGTATGTTTCAGTGGCAGAATCAAACATGATCTCTGTCCTCCGTACCCCGCCGTCTCCGTATAACAGTGAAATGTATCGAGATGTTCAGAGCTTGAGGATGAAGACCATTTTGCAGCACTATTAGGAAAGACGAGTTCGAGACGCAGTTGAAAAGATATAAGGTTATGAATCGAGCGCAATCGAGGGTCTTCATGAAGGGGATCAATACATACAACCTTCGGCCCGCCAGGTCTCAATTCAAAGTCTTCGAAACAGCGCACCAAGATAAGCTGTAAACGGTCCGCATTTTCAAGGCATAGAATGAAAGCTTTGCCGACCTGAATTTTTAACTCGTCCAGGAAGGGCCGATCTTCATCACGGTCGCCGTCAGATCGCAACTGTCGCAACTAGAGCAAGGCCTCCTCAGATCCTCCAGACTCCTCTAAAATCAACTGCCACTGCAAAATACCCAGCCGGAAATCGCATTATGTTATCGCACACGGGGGTTGCGAAGTCGTGCCAAAGATGTCTGTGCGAGCACACCGGGCTTGCCATCTGGGACGGAAGCGAAAAGATGGCCAGGATCATTCGCTGGGACAGAGGATGGCAGAATCTCGACCCTTCTAATCTGGTCGTCAACGATGAAATTCTGGTATTACCCCGATGGTAGTCGAATGGTCCTCGCTCTGGCTGTCCCCTGAAGCCCGTGGACAGCTGGTCGCATAAGGCCCACCCCTCGACACTGCCCAGCAGAGAGCACACCTGGACATTCGGGTCAAGAACATCCAGAATATGTGCTCTCCGCCCCTTCGTCATGCTTTCTCAGGTGTAAACTAAGCTTTTTGATTTCAAAAGTCTTCCGCTGGTCTTGGGAAAGAGGAGAGACGTAGTGTACGATGGCGACAATCTGTGCCGAGTCGCCGCTCAATGCGCTAGCTCTGTATTGCCTGGCAAGTTCAGTGAGTGAGCTGTAAGAAATGTGATGCCCAGACGAAAGGACACTCGCTCCGGCGTTTTCCAGAAGCTCCAGTGTGAGATCTAATGATCCGTGGAATGTTCCTCCGGTTAGCTAGATAGCCACCTAACGGTTCGCCACGGCCTGGGGAGAAAACTACCGACCTATGCAGGTCTCCGTCAGAATGCATGATTATAACGCAGTCCATTTCATTCGCAAGACCGATGTTGCGCAAGAAGCGGCCAAATAGTGCCCTGTATCGTCGATTTTCGTAGACATCTGTTGCAAAAAACCGACGTTTGTATCCGGACCCTCCCCCAGTCATGCTCGTGTGTACGTCTCGACGAAAGATATTCTGGGTGTTTGGATCTTCGATGAGGCGCTGAATGACAGTATAGCTAGTTGACAATAACCAAGACGAGTTCACAACGATTCGAAGTAAACTGATAGACCATTCTTCCATAGCAACAGCCCAGACTTCAAAACAGTCTCGCCAACCTTCTTGATGGCCAGATCAAGTGCTGTCTGGGTTGCATAGATGGTATCGGAATCAGGCGGATACAGAACGCTAGGATCGTAGAACGGACTAATCTTGCTGATAGCTAGCACATTTTCAAGGGGAAAGGCGACATCGGGTTCGTAGATCTCCAGAAACCAACCCAGAGCTGGGTTCGGTAATAGTTTGCCATCGTTATTGTGATAGTTTACACTATGGCTGTGTTGACTCATGGCGTGCTTCTCATAGGAAGGTAAAGAACCGCGGAGGCCTGGGCAAATCATGTGCTTAAAGGTGCCTTATAGCAGATCAGTCCGATAGTACAGGATATCTTCTTTCAGCCAAATAGGAAGGGCTATCTCTTAGGAATAAGCTTTACTGCTACACCAGTCTGAGATTGCTCTAGACTATACTCCACGGTTTGTGATAGAGTATTAAGGGTTCCCAGGATTGTAGTACTTGAGAGACAATGAAAAATTGAAAATTGCACTCCAAGCAAATGCTGAGTGTGCAGCAGCTCCATGAGAATATAAATCCGTCTTAATTTCACTAATTTTAAGTCACCCTAGGTTTCCCACAGGGAAGCCAGTGAAAACTGCGTCTGGACCTGCGCAACGACCACTATGAACACCTTGAACGTACTGATCTAGTACATACGACCATACCCATCAGAGAACTCGGGATCCCGTCCGCTCTCCCATAGATAACCTGATGAGGGCCGGATTAGTAGTTGGGTCGGTGACGCCCAGCGAATACCTGGTGTTGTATGTGATCTTCCTTTTTTAGTACAGCGAGAAATTTATAACTTCACCTGGACCGATAGTGTGGCTGCGGAGCCAGCCTTTTTGGACTCGTTCCTGGACAAAAGTCAGAACAGCCCCGCGGTTTCTGCGACGAACCCCAGGTCGGAGTGGACCCCTGTACGCAGTGGAGTTGGCCACACCCCATCGCTGGGTCTGATAGGCGTCCGTTGACGTGATTTTTGCATCCTCCTTAGTAGCGGTGAGGCCTTGGGCATCCCAGCTTACGGCATGAGAACCATACCGGGGCTAAGCTTACCCCCCGTCCAAAGGATGGCCTGAGCATTTTGCCCATGACAACTCAGCGGTACAGCTTTCCACTTTCATCAGGAACAAAGACAACCATGTCGAATTTTGAGAACAACAGCACCTACCAGATCTTCCTGCGGGATCTCAAGGCCAGAGTCCCGCACGAAGATGCCACCCCGGCCCAGGTGCGACTGTGGCTACTCCAGCTCCTCAAAAACCGCAAGGTCGACCTCGCCGATGGCCCCAACGCCTTTGCTTGCTCATGGGGCGGGGCTGAACTGCACACGTTGCATCCGAATCATTTCTTTGGGTTCTTCACCTCCCATGGTGTCAGTTCGCAGACGGCCCACATGATTGTCGGGGATGTGATGGAGTGTCTTGAGGTTTGCCTTCTAGATGGCCTCTTCAGTCCATCGTGATAATGACCAGTGTACAGGACTATCGCACGCGACGATCCGCCAGCTTGTCAGCCGGTCAGCCATGGCCGCCAGCTGAGGAGACAGAGACAGAGTCGGTCAGGATCACAGTGGGCGACGAGACGACGCCACTTCTTGGAGAAAGCGAGCCGTCAGAGGCGACAGGCTCCTTGTGGACAAGGACCCGCTATGTTTTCATCGGGTCTTTCATTTTGCTCGTATGTGGACTTGCCATTTTGGCATGGTGGATACTCGAGAATCATTAAAACTCTTACGACTATAAAGGAGGCTGTAGTAAAAAATAGTGTGGATAGAATTAAGATCTTTCTATTTTAGGGCCATCGCCATTAAGACACGTATCATCTTGAACGGGTATACACTCCTTCGAGATCGTGTCAAGAGAACAGAGCCAAAGAACAGTTAACGTGACAACTACAAAATTTACTATTGTTATACAAGACAAAGCTGAACTAGGTCGGTATGTCCTCCTTATAACACTGGTAGGGGCTATGTAATAGGTTCGATCATCAATGGCTTAATCTGACAGCTGGAAAGGCTCTTCTCCGGACCCATCGTGAAGGGTGATCAGATGCGGCTCCTTCTGCCCTGTCCTTGGCGAAACGTCCATGGGGGCCAGGGTAAGACAACTAGAATTGGCATTTCGGACCTTCTCTTGGGTGCTGGCGATATCCGCGCGGTGCGCTGTCCCTTGTTCCGCTTCGTCTTTACTCTCGTTCTCCTGGTGCCGTATTACCTTGCAATTGTGGCTCTGGAATCGAACATCGGCAGATTCAGCCTCGTCCTCTGCCTCGTCCTCAACCCTCTCCCCGATCCGTTCCTGAGCTTGCTCTTCGTTCTCCTCCTCGACCGGCTGCACAAGCCGATCCTCATCCTTCTCTTCAGCCTGCTCTACAGTGGGCTCTTTGGTCAATTCTACGACATGCTCGCCAGACTGGCTCTCTTCCTGATCTCTCTCTTGTCTCCCGAGCTGTTCGCTAACTGGATTTGTCGGTCGGGGCTTCTCGGCTGATGATGCGGGACTCCGAGATCTTTCTGGGATTCCCTCGGGACGAAGATTCGACGACGCCACAGATTCTGGGCTGGGGTCGGCCAGGCCGGTGAATCCCGTGGAAAATCTGGCTCGACGGGGCGGGCGCAGCGGTGGCGTTTGAAACAGTCGGAGGGGGCTGGAGCCCCGGGCTTCAGGAGCGTCTACGTCTGCCTCTCTTGGACGTTTAAGACTACGAGGGGGTCGACGGGGAGGGGTTGACAACAGACCCAAGCCGGAGGGCGTCCGAGGAGTTTCTTCAGCGGCGCCATCGCTATTGGGAAAGATTGGGCGCTGGGGCGTGGAAGGCCCCGTGTCCTGATCGGACATAATATCGAAGGCAACTGTTTCTTTTTGGCCTGTCTCGGCTTTGGAACTGGCGGCGAGCTGCCGTTACGATTTGTGTGGGCGCTGAGAATCAAGCTTGCAGGAATACCGCGAACGCATCGTGTCGTGTCATGATCGGGTCTCAAGCACGTGCCATAACACGTGATCTGTATACCTAGTTAGTGTCGACCGGTTGATTGGATTAATCATGGACGTCATCCACATCCCCCCATCACCTTCACCTTTCACGCAAGTGCAGTGGACAGATTCATTTCAAATGACACCATTAGAAATTGTTGATTAACCAAGGGTTATCACCGGTATGGACAGATTTGCTGTAACACGTCCTTCTGGCCCCAAGACCGAGAAGCAGAAAGTGTACCCAACGATGGTAACCGCCGCAAGCTCCCCTTCACTCAGACATCTCATCTTGATTACTTCGCAGACAACCTTGACTCCGAACTCGATGTCTCTGAAGACGGCGCTCTCGCTGAGCGTGAGCTTAGTATAGGCCAACGAGGATGTCACCGCGGACCCTAGCCGTGAGGTGAACCTCGGCCTCAAGGTCAAGCTTGATACCGACCATGAGACCTGCGTCCTTGAGCTTTCCGTTGTCGTCAACAGGACCCTTGAGCAGGTTGCCTATCACGGGACGTCAACCACCGATACATGCCGAATGGGAGAGTAAAACTTACCGACTGGTCCGTTGGCGGGGCCGGAGAGACCGGGCATGGGAAGGGACTTGCCGGAGTTCTCGTAAGGCTTGTTGGTGTTAGTGGTGTTGAAAGAGTTGTTGGCGAGGGAGTTGTTGGGGTTGATTGAGTTGCTGGGGTTGATGGGGTTAGTGGAAAGGCTGGAGGCGGTCGAGCCGGTCGACGGCGCGGGGTTCTTGGTACTGGGGACGACGATCAATTGGACTGGGCTCGCGGCCATGGACCTTGCCGTACTTACGGAGAGGACATCGTGATGATTGATGTTCTGGAGCGATCTGAAGCGGGTTGCTGTCGGCTTTGCAGGTGAAGAATGTTTGCAGGCGGTGGTTTGCGGTGGTCTGTCTGGCGTAAGCCTGGACGAAAGACTTTGAGGAGCGAGGGAGGGAATGCTGGAGGTCTTGAGGGCGTTGGGTTGAGAAAGAGGTTCGGTTAGGAAGACGGGAATCGACTCGTCTTTATTCTTTTCTGAGTTGCTCGAGACGTGCCATGGTGGTGTAGGTTGCTGCAGCTACAGCATCGGCACCTCCCTTCATCCGAACGCGACAGACGCCTCTGCCGCTGCCTCCTCCAGATCAACTAGGATGATGGTTCGGTGCCCGGTTGCTGTATAACCATGCGGTGGAAATGTATGCAATGGAAAGACAACTCATCATACTGCCCGACGGGTGTGTACCGCAGCTCCCAAGAAAAGAAAGTTCGTTTACACGCGAGCGGGATGATGCCTGTTTCACCAACCTGCAAGTTACCTAAGCCATCGGGAAAGGGCCGACCAGGAGTCCAGGGGCGGATCCGCAAGACGTTGGCATAAAACTAGACACAGACACACTCAGCAGCGCAAGCTGCAGCATTTGCTCCTCGCCGAACATCACCGCAGATGCATTAGTGACTCGTCGAATCATGGTTACAGCATTCTTGGTCGCCTTCTCGGCCGTGTTTGGGGCGGCGGAGGCTATTAGACACACACAGTCCCAGGCCAAAAGGAAAGAACACCGCAGCCGCAAGAACAACTTGCTGATCCGCTGCCGCAAGTCGACGCGGTACTTCTCGGAGCTACACGGGAAGCATGTGGTCCTGTCTGGGGACAAGGTATGAATCTCTTACAGCTTGACACTTCAACTTGCCTGCTCCCTATGCCGATGCGGACCGGTCGCCGACTGACGATTTGTTGATTCTCTCACAGCTTTTCGTGGACACCGGCCTGGACCATGAGTCGGCGTTTGGCCACCCATTCACGGGATACTACCTGCCGTACCCTGACAGCCAGTACTCAGGGCTAGTGTCGACTATCTGCGAGGAGCCGCCCATCATGAACTGGATCTACGTAGATCGCGACACGTACGAGGTCAAGTTCGGGACACGCCCGTATGCGCAACCCAACCTGACGGGGCCGTTCGACTGCACACGACAAGACAAGCGACTCACCTTTGCCGGATGGGAGGGCTTCTATGTCGTCCAAAAAGGCGACTTTTGGGGTCTGTACTTCGATGTCGACCAAGACGGCCTGAAATCTCAGCTCGGGGAGGGTGCCCTTGCTCTCGAAGTGGACCTCCTACGAGTCGAAATGCCGGTGAAACCGGTGAAGGAGGAGGAAAAGGAAGAGGAGCAGAATCAAGCCACACATTCCACCCAAGATGGTCAAGAAAATGGTGTCACTGCGGGAAAGGGGGAAGTGGATCTTGAATCTCCGGAAGTTGACTGACGTTGAGGGAACATCAAGTCAGTGGGGGGTACCAAAGGGATACCCTTCGATCCGTGCCTCACAGCCCGTCGTCCAATCCTAAGGGTGGATGTCCCAGGACGACGGAGAAGCTGCAACTAGACTAGCAAGCTACCTATCTGTACGTATGCATTGAATTCACGGCCAATTATTCCCTGGCTGAGCTTGGCAGATGTTGTCCATCGGACCATTCACATCTCCCATTGGCGTAGCTCTCGATCATCGAGGGGTCGAGCCACCTTAACCCCGGATTCCATGTGCCTAGCGCCGTCGGATGTCCTCCCATACGGTCCATATCTACCCAGGCAGCCAGGTTAATATGCAGGAATATGTCCCAGGATCAGCGCATCTTCAGAAGCCCACTTTCTGGTACACGTGTATGCACACAAGGGGCTTGTAGATCTCCCGCTGCGTGCTCGAATCCACCTCCACGAGCTGAAATAGGATCGTCGACGAGGCTAGCCCAGAGCCCCAGGGTCAAGTGCTATGTCCTGCTGAGTCTACAGGGATACATGAGCCAGGAAGCCGAGATTCGCGCAGCGAGCATCTTGCCGTACTCCACTCTATGTACAGCTGGTATTGGTCCCGCCTCCGACTTTGGTCATCACATCATCCAAGCCGAGTGGAAAAAAAAGAATTTTCTGATTGCCGAGTAAAGATGCCGCCATCAGCGATGTCACTGCGTGAGACAGAGTGGTGTGAGCCCTGCCGTGGCACTATGTTTCACCTGGCCTCGAGTCGGTCGATGGCTGTGCACCAAAGAAGAGAGAAAGAGCAAAGCTGGGCGCCAATTTCACACACTGCAATCCGCGGTACGACGGTGCGCAGCTGCCCAAAAATCGAATTAAATTTCGCTGCAGAACTTCACCAGTCACGCCATATGAGGTTTGACATTGTACTGCCTAGGTAGGTGATGATGGCCAAATCTTGCCGCTCTTTGTAACTGAAAAACAGCCCACTCTTGCGAGAGCAATTGATGTCACCAGCCACAGGACATCCATGCGGTTTTGTCTGGGCCCGTGGCAGTCTAGACTTCGCCGCCGAGAAATGCCACATTCCGGCATTCGTGTTAGGGTCTTTCCGGGGCCTTTGGCTGCCGGCCGGTTGACACCGGTAGGTCAGATGTGCTGGCAGATCCGCTTTCCAACATCAGCCTCATCTGTAGTGCACCCAGCTGACGGGGTCAACCTGGCTTGCCGCGCTCATTGTTCCCATCTTTGTAATGAGATTTGACACCGAGCACCAACTTGGAGCCTTGAGGCGAGGTCTCACCCGGCCCGGTTGAAATCTAAGACTGAAAAGGCCCTAGCGGACAGGAACTGGGAGCCTTGAGGTTGGGACTGCGACGAACATTTAAGTCTTGCTATGTAACTGGTGTTGATTTGAACGGGCTTTCAATGAGGTAATGGCGGCCAGAAAAGACCGGCTTGGGTACTTACGGCTCATCCTTTTTCTTCACATCATGGTCTACGGACCTTGAGAGATCATCGCCGGTACTATCCCGGCCCGGCCCGGTTCCAGGCCCACCACTGGGTGGCAGTGGGGCCGCTACGGAGCGGCTACGGGGCCCGTAAGACCACACCCGAGGCTCTCGGGATTACCTGCAGGAAGGAAGCATTATGTGGCTGCATCCATGGAAACGCACGTAACAGTGTCATTGACGCCGAAGGCAGCACTGCCTTCTTTGCAATCTCCCAACCGGCGAAGGTCGGTTACACCCCATGGCGACTTCAGGCATGTCGGCAACGGACCCCGGCGACTCCCATTGTCAGCCGGGGCCAACTTTCAACACCAAATGCAGGCCAAGACTTCCCAGCCTCCCGTCAGAGCATCGGACCACGGGGAGACGCCTATGAGTGACGCCGACATCTTCCGATGGCCCGCTAATTGATCCTGCAGCCTGCCATCGTCCCCCAATGTCCCGAGACCCCGCCGCCTGTGCCGCGCTGTCCAAGGTCAATCCCAGTCTGGCGATGGTGGTCTGATTCCCCACTCCGCGTAGATGCATGGCTTTCACTCCGCGACGTTCCGTAGCAGCGGGGAGAGTATCCTCCCGCTCTGTCATTCAATTTCTTCATCGTCGACAACCTACACCAGGACACACCGAGAACCCCTAACTCCAGCTCAGCGGTAAGGATCCATGGTAGAACGTGCAAGACCACTTAGTTAGTGAAGGTTCCGTTCACAACGCAGATGAAGTTACTAAGCCATAAGCCTGGCGAATTTAGGACATGAAATAGATCCACAGACAATGCATCAATCAGCGGCCCCGTAAGTGCAATCAAGTCAATTTTGACCCCCATACTTGCTGTTGGTGAGATTCTTCTTGGTGTTTTTGATTAGTTGGCTAACTTGCAAGCTATTCAACTCAATCGCCATATAAAAACACGTGATCGACAATTACCTAATCAGTATATATACGAAGCTATTCACGATAGGCTCAGCAGTCCAAGGCCGTTGTCCGGTAGCATAACCCCCCTTTTGAGCCAGCTTTTTGATAACTGGAGACTCTCTATAGTCTCCGGCTTCATACTCATCCGTTGCGACGTGAGGGTTAGCTTAGCAGTACTGAATGCCCTCTCGCAGTCGGCCGCCATCGCCGGGACGGCGAGGACGTCGATCGCGAGCCGAGAGAGGGTCGGGAAGGTATCCGAATGGTTCAGCCACCACCGGACGGGCTCGGAGGTTTCCTCCGGAGGTCGACGGAGGTAGAGATCGAGCTCATCCGTCCGGGGGGGGGCCTGCCGGCGCCGGCTATTAACCCACTGCCGGAAGTGACTGTCATCATCATCTCGAGCCCCGGGGTCAACGGCAAGGCCTCCGGGCTGCCCTCCGCGGCCGGGAATACTCTCTTCCGGGCCGTTCTGCCGATACCACTTATCATAGTACTCTGTGAGGGATTTCTGGGCCTTGTCGACCCATCCCTCTTGGTGGTCATCACTCCATATATCTCGTAAGTACGAGATCCCATATGACGGATGGAGAATGATCGCACGAGAAAACAGTGGTGACTCCCCTAACTTGTCATAGTAGTAAAAGAGCTTCTGCCACGACTGCTCAATACTACTACGGAGGAAGGATTGCCACCTCTCGTCGAGAGAGTCGAATCGTGAGGCGGCTTGTGAGGCTGGAGATGTCCAGTCTTTACGTACGTGATCTGGTAGGGCCTGGTGGTTATACCGACGACGATGGGGCCTTTCGGATCGGGTTTGAGATGGCTACGAGTCCTCAAAAGGATCGTTAACTGGAGGAGAGATCGTGGAGTTGTAGTAGGTCTTCTAGTCAACGAGATGCGAAAGGAGGTATTCCAAGCCCATCGTGACCTCCCACAGTCGACCATGCCCATCCTTAACCCCCCAGCCCTCACACCTCTTCGTCTGGCGATAAAAAGGCTCCAGGATCATACCTATTTCGGCAAGAACCTTCCAGTCGTCGGAAGACAGTAGATCCGCTTCCAGTATATACTGTTTGACGTCGTCGTCGTCATTGTTCGACAGTATAAAAGACTAGATCTCATTCTTCTTTTTGATAGCTCTCTCAATCATAAGATACGTACTGTTCCAGCGAGTGTCGTTGTTCAGGATAAGTTGGGCCTCATGGGACGACTCGGAGAAGATCCGGAAGTCGGAGTCTCCGTCGATCTCGGCCGCGGCCTTCCAGTACCGTTCGGTCCGTTACGGAGAGGCCCGGACATACTTGACAATGTTCCAGAGCCGGCCGACGGGCCCAAGCCTCCGCCAGAGATCGAGATCATCGTCATAACATTAAACAAGCCGGTAATACTCCGATTCAGCCTCAAAGGTCTCCTTATCGGCGCCGAATAAAAAGGCTCGGGCCGCGAGGTTGAGTATATGGCCGTAGCACCTCATACGCCGGGCCTGGACGTCCGTCTCCATCATCTCAGGATATATATCCCGATAGAAGGCATAGAGGCAGGTATCGTTATTGGTCGCGTTATCGGAAATAGATACTCCGATCCGGTCCCGGATCTCATATCGACCGACGACGTCGAGGAGGGTCTCCAAGAGGGTAATACCGCTGTAGTCTCCATGGTGTTAAGAGAAGCCTAGGAGGCGTGATCATAACGTGCCGGTGGCATCGATGAAGTGATACGTGACGCCCATAAAGGCGTAGATATTAGGTGACGACCATAGATCGAATAACAGGTATATTTTCGATACCACTAGGTCGAGTTCAGTCGTCACGAGATCCTCTCCGCACCGGCAGAAGTCGTGGAGACGGTCCCGAATAGACGTATAACCCCAAGGGACCTCGCTGGCGACCTTGTTGTTATGGTACCGTAAGATCTGTTGGAGGAAGGTGTTCTCGAAGTGGGTAAAAGGGAGGTCGGCAGAGACGATAGAGGCAACGCAGAGATACCTCAGAGTCGTGATCTTAGCCTTAGGTATATTACTGTTGTTGAGGCGCACCCTCTTATACGGAGGAGGGGTCGATGGGTCGGTCGAGGAGGTATGAGTCTCAGCCTCAGAATCGTCCTCTAAGAAGGTGGAGGTCCTGCAGACGCGATGGCCACTTCAGCCTCGTTAGAGTGGACTTTATATGAGCAGGAAGCTTAGGATAACATACCGAACTAAGTGCTCCATGGCGGCAGTAGTGGCAGCGGCGCCAAAGATCCTGGGGGACCCCTTCGAGTCGCATCGTCGGCAACTCCAAAAGGAGGGCCCGGCCTGGCCCTAAATAACCTCAACGAGGAAGTCGCCATGGTCTCGAATCCAGCTGGATCGACCCCGGCCCTTCCGCCGAGCTAACTGCTCCTCAAGGACGTACCTCTTACTACCTACGACGATGTGGGGGAGATCGTCGATCGTGGGATTCAGAGGGATACGGACAGTGAGGGCTGTCGCGATCTGCGTAGAGATCTGCAGGCGCGGGGCGCCTAAGACTGCATATGCGTTAGCGGTAGAGGAGGAGGCAACAGCATTAGTAGACATTGTGAAGTTTAGTAAGGTATTATGGGTAAATGATGAGTGTGATGTGTGATAGTGAAGAACTTTTGTAACTCACGTCCGATCGTAGTATTAAATACGTCGTTCGAATTGCCGTGATCGCGTCTACTTGTCATAGACTGTTCAGAAAGATCCGCCTTCATCTGGTATGGTGAGGGTGGTCTGAATAACCTCAATAACATATGTGATGATAGCGAGGTTGGCAATAGTGGCATGTTTCAGTGGCTGGGCATGCCCAAACAAATGGGGCAGGAACAGATCTACGGCCTCCTATTGGCCAGTATATAAGACATCAAGTTATTCAACAATTCTATGGGGTGTTGACTTACTCGATTGGGAAGTGGTGATGGCTTCCCTTTGCTTGGTTGACTTATATTCCTTGCTGAAAGCTCTGCACTTACGGGGCCGCTGGCATCAATTGGTCTAGATGGAAATGCCTGTAACGAAGCTAGAGGTTGAATTTGGCCGAAACTTTTTACGATTGACTAATTTCTTGCTGGTGAACACAAAGCATTAAATAGAAGCTGCATATGGCAGTGCATGCCTCGGTGTCGTGAAACAAACCCCAGGTTATTAGATGTCAGGTCGAAAAGAGGGGGCTACTTACCGGGTTATATTGTCACTTGGATGTTTGCAATCGAAGATGAAGTTGAATTTCCCAGTCTGCTTTGCCGTATTCCATCTGTTTCCAGTTACCGAGGTAGGACGCGGAAGGACCATTCTGCTTGAACTTCGCGTCGCGCTCTGCGATTTGGTGGTAATCTCATCCCTGTTTCGAGTCCCGATACTGAAGGTTTGCTGAGATACCTCAGGGTTCGGCCATGGCGCTCGGCCTGGGCCACGTACATGGGCCCGAACTGCGAAGGATTAACGCACTATAGCCGTTCCCTTTTGTGCGATGGTTGCAAGGCTGCTCTGTGATGTTGAAGCGTTCTTAAGTAGGCCTTTAACGTAGGCGGCCACTGATGAATATGGTAACAAGCGCTTCAATCTCTCTTAGAGCTCTATTCTGAAAAATAGCGTCGACTTGACGTGAGACAGTTGATTCATGATGAACGATTAAGATTGTTATGGGTACAGTAGATACGGCTTCATTGTCGGAATCGAGAAACCGCCCGACTATTGAACCCCCCATCACGGGCAGTAAGATGCCGCTCCCTGCCGACAACACAGATTGACAATGAAACCTTACAAAGTATGGTGAATCAGCCTCGAGAGTCCGAAGTATCCATCATTGCTAGCGCGATAACGTG
Source organism: Colletotrichum musicola (assembly GCA_014235935.1). Lineage (NCBI taxonomy): Eukaryota > Fungi > Ascomycota > Sordariomycetes > Glomerellales > Glomerellaceae > Colletotrichum > Colletotrichum musicola. Next base: position 80,882 of record WIGM01000110.1, read on the forward strand.
TCTATACTAAGAGGAAGTCGAAGGCTGAAGTATTGAAACATGTTTCCGCATTTGGCCGGGTGGAATTAACCCCTTCCCCGAAATCGACATTCAGCTGTGGAATCCAGGCCTTAAAGCGCAGTGAAAATCTACTTTATCATAAGCGTTTGGACCCAAGAGCTAGGCCTGGATCAGAACAGCTTTTGCGCCACAAAAGCAGCATCGCCAGACCAAGATTGTTGCGTTCGGAGCTCTCCCCCGAATGCGGCATCCAACTGTGACACACGTCCGTCAACCCCAATGAACAAATGTCTCCCCCACGGGCGCCGTCGGGTTCTTCACAAGACTTCGCGGCCTGCCCTCAGCTTGGGCCGGGATGGTTACTTGGCGGCAGCCCTTCGTTCCCAAGTGCGCCCTTCATTCCGCCCAACTATCACATCAGGGACCCCTTCGTTCCTCAGAGCACGCCTCAAGAAGTTCCATACCTGGGCCAAAGCGAAGTCTTCAGGGGGAGACAAAATCCACTTTTTACTTGCCAAACGAGTCTCTGACTTTCCAAAGGACGGAGCACCGCAATAAAACGGGGAAGACAGCACAAGCAGTCCGAACTGGAAACCTTCCCAACCCCTTCGGGCCCGGTCATATCCACTCTCTGCACTCGACAACCACATTCCAAATTTTCCCTCTCAGATCGCCATGATGGATCCTATGCCGCAGTGGAAGAGGGAGAAGACGTTCTTTTCGAAAATTCGAGACAAGGTTAACGGGGTGGCAGTGGCAGCTGTTGTCCTGATACTCATTTGGGTGTTTGCCCTCTCGATATCCGACCGGCGAATCTT
>WIGM01000111.1:0-55887 GCA_014235935.1 Colletotrichum musicola
GGCGAAGGCAGCGAGGCCTTCCTTCGTCTCCAGCGGGCCATGATCATGGAGAGTGAGGATTATTCACTCCTTCTCCCAGGCCTCGCATCTCACATCATTCCTCTGCTCAATGCTGGTGGTACTCTAAGCGACGATATCGTACACGTGCAGTCTTGGGACGACACGCAAAGTGGCTCCCCGTTAGCTGACGAACCATCTGCTTTCTTCGTGCAAGATCCTGATATCTGGTCCTACGCTGAGATTGATAATTATTCCGGTCAAAACCTCCTCGGCTTTGGCAAAGGTCGCCATGACGCTCCCTATTTCACACCGAGAGGGCTCGAAATATGCCTCTCTCACCTTGACACTCTGGCATCGGGTGGATTCAGCGAAATTGAGAGATACGAGACGCACTGTACGACGAGAGGCCACCGTATCGTAATCCGGTTGTTTGTGGATAGTATCTTGGGAGGTAGGCACCTCTGTCGCTTCAAAGAGGTTACGACTTAGTTCCGGGTAATGATGCGGACGATACCATCACCCGATTCACAAGTATCTGCATACTCAATCTACCACGGCAAAGGATGAAGTCCACCCCATTTCCTAACTACATGACGGTCGACACTAAAGGCCTCTCGTCGGTTTTAGCCATTGACTGGGACGGGGATTACCCCAAGATGGTATGGATTTCCGGATGGAACCGCCTTGTGCTGGCTGTCCGCTGGTGTACACAGGCTCCAGGCGAGACAGGCCCCTTTGCCCTCGTCATCTGTGATCACTGGGCCGTGGTCGTGCCTGAGGGCGAGCTTGTGCAGCGATTTGGAGGGCCCGGCTCGTTCTCCGTACCCAGAATGACTTCCAGATCGTGCCCTGCGTGGGTTCTAAGCAAACTGTGGCGTGTTATAAAAGTGCCGGCTAGGGGCCCAGATCGAGTGCTCATTCGACTTCGAGAAATTGCCATACTGGTCACTTTCAGGAGGACAGGCGGGAGGGAAGGCGACCATACGCTCAAGTTGACGGTGCTTACGGGCAATCCCAGCTTGCGGAAGGACTTGCAAGCCACAAACCCTCCTCACGTGGATTCAGAAGATGATTTTGTATAGCTGTTTCAAAGAGAATCTTGCCGAAATCATCACATTTCCGCCACTTTTCAATGGACTGAGAGCCAGTGTCGTACATCTCAGCGTCTCCAGAAAGATTTGTTCACTAACTGTGTTTCCTGCGCTATCGAGGATTCGGGCATTATGATTCGTATTCTTTCTTCATCTTTGCTCAGGGCCCTCCCTACATGATACAACGATTATGATCTGACACTCTCGCAATGTCGGCTTTGAAGTATCTCATCTCACCTCCACCGCAGAAACGTGATGCGTCATTTAAATTCATCTCGTTCCGAGGTGTAATTACAACCAACCCACCAGCTTGTCTACCAACCTCTTCTGCACTCGGCACCTAGGGTGAGAGTGTTCTTCGCCTAAGCCCTCCCGGCCGAGTACACTTACGATGCTCCAAAGACCCAACCGGTAAACGCCAATGACGATCGTCGGAAACTCGGCCTCGCTGAACGTGGTCAACGCACGACCGTGTCCCCTTGCGTCCCCTTTTACGCCTAAACTCCAGACGGGACAGCGGTTCGTCCCCCCTTTTCTCAGGCCTCCCGTCTCAGTCGAGGTTGTCACGGACACCTTCCCCCCTCCGTAAGCATACCGTAACATACCTAATAACCGTTGAACAAGAAGCGAGACGTCTGTTCCCAGCACGGCCGTGTGTACGATCCCCCTCCGCCATGACCCAAGTTATGTGTACCACAAGACCAACTTGTCCAACCACGCAATGTCTATCCTCCTTTGGTAATACGTAATGTCTACTCTACCTGGGGCGAAATGACCAGCAACACGTTACGCACACAGACAAAAAAGCACAAACCCGTCGTTCATCTGTCCGCTGAGCCGAGACTCCCCGAAACCCGCAACCTCAGGCCCATCGGCAGTCCCGCTGCCAACCTCACTGCCAACTTATATCCCAACTGCCAGCCCAGGCACCATAAGAGAGAGAAAATGGCCCAACTTCGGCGTCTAAGACGGGCTCACAGCAGAACTGCGTAATAGCCGAGCTCTCACACAGTGATAGTAGTGCCCGTTCCTCCTCATCCACGCACACACCTTCGTATATAAAGACGACTCGCCACACGCTCCTAAAAATGGAACACTGCACTGAAGAAGCATAATCAGTCCGCAACGTGAAGCCCGCCTCTACCCCCCCTGAATAGAACAAAAAAGCCACGCTGGGTTGCATCAGCCAAGCACCAAAGTAGGGAAAAGAGAACCGGAAGAGGGGCAAGAACAGAGAGTCAAGGCAATCAAAAGGCTCAGGCTCCGAGGAAACAAGCGAGAACGAGACGAGCAAAAGGATCCAGAACTCTATTATCCGGGCAGGCAGCAGGGGAGTAGAGCAGAGTAGCAACAACAAAACCAAACAAGCCAAGATCCGGCAGAAACCACCGTCTACATCGCAGATATCCGCCTTACCATCCGTCCGGTTCCTGAAGCAAATCAGAAACCGGGGTGCAGACACCCCAAGAGAGACAGCAACATGCCAACATCGAGACTAATACTTGAAGAAATAACACTAATGCGGCATCTAGAGCTGTGAGATGTGAAGGTCACAGAATGATTGGACTCGCAGGCAAGATCTCATTCCGCGAAACGTAGGGTCGCATTCGTTTCACGCTTGTCGACCTTCTGGAACTCTTCAACATTGAGTGTTGCATAGAGGGGTGGGAGAGGTTGAGGGGGCCGGGACTGAAGCTTCTGGCGCCAAGGATCAACGACATGGCCGTTACAACGCGATTCGCGCCATGTCAAAACGTCAGTCAGCTGAGAAGACACATGCACGTACGAAGATGAATCTCGCATACGTCTGCTTGAGCGCGAGGGGCCCGACCACAGCATCTGACTCACTCTGCAGTCAAGAGACAGGAACGGACGGCGAAGAGGCTTGACAACACGCAACGAATTCTATTAAGTATTAAGTGAATGCGAACAACCCAGCACCAGCCCTAGTGGCCGGCACAGACGGTTCCATGCAGTCTTTTTCCACCAACAGCATCTCCAAACCTTCAAGTCTTGACGATTCCTAGCCCCAGCTCGAGAGTAGAACCAACACGCGAGGTCCGCCCATCCTGTCGACCCGAGACTTCTTCGTTTTTTTGTCGTGGGTATTTTTTCTTTTTCGTGTTCTTGTCTGGAGCGACGGGTATAACTGGGTATCAAAGCATCAAAGCACACGATACTTGTAAAACAAAACAAAAAAGCAAAGCCAAACAGACAGGATATGATTCGAAAAGACTGGAAGTGGAACGGAATGACCTCCCGCCAGTTTTCGCCTTCCGATGCGTGTGCTGTAAAGAGGGAAATAGGAAAGGGTATCAGGTAGAACCAGTCTTGACGGGGTATCTTGAAATGCAGATCCGATTCCCGAACAAACCCATCCAAGTGAAATGAGTTATCACGTGATGTTGCTCTTCCTCCGATCTCGATCCATGCGTGCGATTTTTTGATTTGGTTTTCATCGTTTTTCATGGGAAATCACGGCCATAGATGAATGCACTCTATGCGGCGGCGGTGACGGGGGCGGGAGTGGAGGAAGCGACGTTCTCGGGCTTGTTCTCGGGCTCCTCGGTAGCCTTGGAGGTCTCAGCGGCGGAGGTAGGCTCGGCGGGCTTGGCAGCCTCAGCAGCGGGAGCCTCCTCGGGCTTCTCCTCAGTCTTCTCGAGCTTCTCAGCAGGCTTCTCGGCAGGGGTCTTGCCACGGCCCTTGATGGTGGCACGGAGCTTGGAGAAGGCGCTGGTCTTCTCGGGCTTCTCACCCTCCTCGTTGTCGGAGTGAGCAGGGGACTTCGCAGGAGACTTGGCAGCAGGAGACTTGTCGCGCTTGCCGAAGCCGAAGGGCAGAGAGGACTTGCGCTTCTCGGCCTTGAGCTCAGGGCGGGTCTCGCCGTTGGGGGCAGGAGTAACCTCCTTGGTCTCGACGGGGACGGTGCCGGGGTTGGTCACGTCGACAGCCAGAGGAGTGGTAGCCTCGACAGGAGGGATGACAGGGGCTGTCTCGGCAGCGGGAGTGACCTCGCCCTCCTTGACGGGGGTGGCAGGGGCAGCCTCGGCCTCGGCGGCGGCGGCAGCCTTCTTCTCCTTCTTGCCAAAGACACCGAAGATGCTGTTGCGCTTGGTGGGAACAGGCTTCTCCTTCTTCTCCTCCTTGGGGGTCTCCTTGGCGGCCTCGACGGGCTTGTCCTCCGCAGCGGCAGCAGGCTCGGCAGAAGCGGCGGGAGCCTCAGCAGCAGCGGGAGTCTCGACGGCGGGGGTCTCAACAGCGGCGGTCTCGGTGGCCGGGACGGCGGGAGTCTCCTCCTTGGGGGTCTCAGCAGTGGCAGCAGCAGCCTCCTCCTTCTCTTCCTTCTTCTCCTCTTTCTTGGACTCCTCCTTCTTGCCAAGCAGGTTGCCGAAGATAGAGGCACGCTTGCGGCTGGCAGAGCGACGCTTAGGCTCCTCCTTCTTGGGCTCCTCAGCGGCGGGGGCCTCTTTGGCAGCCTCCTCGGTGGCAGGGGCCGCGGGCTCAGCCGCGGGGGCCTCCGAAGTGGCGGCAGCGGCAGTCTCAGCGGCGGGGGACTCAGCGGTCTCCTCCTCCTTCTTCTCTTCCTTCTTCTCTTCCTTCTTCTCCTCCTTCTTGACGGGCTTGAGGCTCTCGAGAGCGGCCTTGTAGGCCTCGGTCTCGGTGACAGTGGAGGCAAGCTCCTTGGCCTCGGTGATCTTGGCCTTCAGCTGGGAGATCCAGTTGTCACGGTCCTCAGCGTTGGAAGCCTTGAAGACGTGCTTGTGTCCCTTGGCGGTGAAGTGAAACTTGTTGGCGCCGTCGGCAGCGGGCTCAGAGGCGTCGGCCTGGGAGTCGATCGTTAGCCAATAGATTGCAAAAGAGGTCTCGCGGAAGTCCGTACCAGGTTGATCACACCCTGGGGAGCCGTCTTGTCACCGAAGAACAGAAGGCCCTGGCCGGTGTGGGAGGCCCAGGCGGCATTGTGGTGGGCAGTCTCAGCAGACTTCTCGCTCTTGAGGTAGGAAGCCAGGTTCTTGGACTCGACGGCGTCAGAGCCGAACCAGAAGAACTCCTTGGAGTAGATCAAGTTCCTGTAGCATAATTGTAAGCACTTGTGGACAACTTTAATATTTGAGAGTTGCGCTTACTTGGGGAAGCTGGTTCCCTTGTGCTCGAGGTGACCCTCCTCGACGGGAACGACCTCCTTCTTGGCCTCCTCAGCAGGGGCGGCAACGTCCGCGGCCGGGGCCTCAGCGGCAGTCTCAGCAGCAGCGGCAGGGGTCTCCTCGGTGGTAGCAGGGGCGGCGGCGGCGGGAGCAGCCTCGGTGGTGGTCTCGGCGGGCTTCGTCTCGGCAGCGGGCTGCTCGGGGGTGGTGGTGGTGGCGGCGGCGGCAGGAGCAGTCTCCTTGACCTCAACGGGCTTCTGTTCTTCGGCCATTGTGTATGTTTTGTTGTGTGTAGGAAAGGGGAGTGGGTATCTAAAAGTCAGGCGAGAGACTCGGGTATCACAATGAAAAGGTGTAAAACAAAAGCACTAATAAAAGTACTGTTATGGTCGTGGGTGAGTAGTGATCTCTGAGGGGGAACTCAAGAAGACCTCTTGGGAATAATGGCAGAAAAAAAAGAAGACCTGTAAGTGGTGGCAGAGAGAAGACGGGAAAGGGAGAGAAGAAAAAAAACGGGAGGTCGAGCGGGACGCTGGGGGTACTTATTTGCAAAGGGGTGACAAGAAGCAGCTTTGCCCTTGCTAGGAGGCCCGGTTGATGCAGGTTCACACGGTCCAGTCAGTCCCTGGCAAGGAAAAAAAAAGAGGCGTGGTCCCGTCGAGAGTGGCTAACCCCCCGGTTCGCTTTGGATAGTGCGCGCAAGGAAAGAACCGTCCAAGACGAGGGAGGTGTGCCGTGGTGTGTACGAGAGTGAGCGAGCAGTGCACTTCGTGGGCGTGGGCATGGGCGTGGGGCGAGAGAGAGAGAGAGAGGGAGGGAGTGCGGTAGCGTGTTGTGTCAGTCTGGTGGACGGCACTGCGTGGGAAGGAAGGAGAGAGAAAGGGACGGCGAGAGCAGGTAGCGTTTCGCAGGTGTCAGGCAGATCTCCGTTTAGGCACCGTAACAGAGAAACGGTTAGTAGGTTTGTAGAACCAGCGGCCGTGGGCGGTGTCGCAAGGTTGGGCTGAGGCAGCGTCTGGCGAGCGAGCCACGAGAGGGAAAGAGCGTATAGAACACGTACAATACAACGTGCATAGTATGGAAGGTACGCGGTGAGAGAGGTGTGTGAGGTTCGACGGACGGTACATTTCCATTTCAGTGTGAGTGGGGGGGGAGAGCCTGACATCCAGCACACGCGGCCCTGCCAATATCATTCAAGAGTCAACCAACCTGAACCAGCAACCGCCAGTCACTGTCAAACGGCAGGCACACTGACCCTGCAACCCATTTTTTGATTTGTGTCTACCCAAGATAAGTAGGTATCCGTGCCTGCCAGGTAGGCAGCTCTGGCGTGAGCACTGGCAATGTTTCTGACAGCAAAAGAAGATGCCTCGACAGTACACTATTTACTACCTAATTACCAACTGCCTTACACGACGGAGCACGTCCCGGACGGGAGTCACTTGGCACCATGTACCGCACATTGGCGCAGGTACCTCGATCTCCCTCCTCCAATAGGCGAGTGGGGCATAGCCTACACTACAGTGGCGGTACGAAGACAAAGACATCTGGCGAGGTAGCTCCTTCCCAGTCGCGCTGCCGCTCAGTGTGTGTTGCTCGGTTTCCAGATACCTAACACCTACTGTACCCGGGTACGTAGCTGCCTCGACCCAGAAGGAGAAAAAAAGGCAGAGGCTGGCCCGTGCTGCAAGCAAGCGAGTGGGACGAAATTGCAAGACCCGTAGCTGCATGTGCGCGCAGAGGGAAGAAATCCCGGTACGTACCGGGACGAAGCGAACGAGCTGCAGAGGCGCGCGACAGGGGGGTTCGTGGGCGCTGGCAAAGTGTGGCAGAGACGAGCCTTTCCACAGTACGGCCAGCGTCAGGGGGTCAGGGGGTGCCTGTCTGGACCCTGCTGCGTTGCCGGGAACATGCCATGGGAGATCCACTCTGGCCGCCATTGCCAGACGTTAGTGGCCGTCCTATTTCATTTTTTAATCTTTTTTTTTCTCTTTCGACCCGGTCAATCTGCTTGCTTTTTTTTTTGTTGGCCCTATCCGTTGTTTCCCCTGTCCGTCGAGAAGAGAGAAAGAGAGGAAGGACAGAAAAGAAAAAGGGTGAAAGAAATTATGGATAGCGGTGCTTCGTCCGACGCGGCGGCGGCAGGTGGCCCAGCAACCGTTTCAAACTTTTCCGTTCGTTTGACGACGGGCAACAACAACGATCGCCTACCTCCACTATGACTGGATGGTGATGGCCTTTCTCACCTACGGAGTGGACCATGGGAGATGGCTGGGTGATTTGGATGCGCGCTGAACCCAGATGTCGGTCCAGGCTAACTGTAGATAAGACACCGGAAAGGGGGCCTGGAGGGAAAAAGGGGCGGCGGCCGTCCGTACCGTACTCGCCGACCGACGGGATGTGTAATTAAGGTCACGAGAACGCCTGGGATGCGTCTCTATTTCGTACGGTACCTCGTCTCGTCAGGCTCAGGCTGAGTGAGGCCCGGGACAGGGCCGAGCAGCAGCGTTTCTCGAGCCAGGTCCTCCTCATTCGCACTGTGATTGGAACAACGTATTGGAATATGTTTTCCGTCGTTACGCTCTCTACTTTGCTCTGCCTGCGTACGCTCACCTACTTTTGAGCCTACTGTAGTGTAGTGTATGCATACCGTTACATTCGATATCCAGGACTAAAGCCGCGACGATCGAGAGTGGATGGGTGACGGGTGGATAAAATGGATGGATACAACCTGGGAAAGGTAAAAAAGTACCTACATACCTAGTAGTATTAGGCGCTGCGAAGACTTCAGAGCTGTCCTCCTCCACGTCTCTGCGTGTCTTGTCGGTATGGCTCCGTATTTGCGCCTTGTTTCTCTGATCTGACCCATTCTCAGTCAAGAAAACAACAGAAACTGCAGAGGTGGAAATCCCAAAACAGCAACAAATCACCTCTGGCCAGACTCGCGTGATGGCCCATGACGGACGTCATTGCACCTCGAGGTGTGGTGCCGCATGTACACATGTAGATGCACCCCATTCTCGTGCATCGCATGCAGGCATTGCATGGTGACCACACACAATGGGAGCCCACCTGCAAGACCACTTAACAGCATCGATCCCACAACCTCGACTGCGCTGGCTGGCTAGCTTCACTGGCTGGCTCTTGGAAACACCTCTGGCCTGCTCTGTACTTACCTAGATACTTGCCATGGTAGGTGGCACGTCGTGGAAACGCTCAGGAAACTGAGGCGACCAGCCACCCTCCTATGCGCCAATGGCCCCCTGCTGCCCTGCTTGCACGCCCTACAGGAGGCAGCACATGGGAGCGTTGTGACCAGCGGGCCAAGTGCCGGCATGGCTAGGCATTCGGGGGGCTGTCATTGTTGTGTAGAGGTATCTGGCCTCCCCGGCACCGTTTTCCATTTGCTCATGGCGGGCGCCGATGGACCACACACCCAAAGGCTATCAGCCCGCGTGGTGGTGGATGGCAGCAGATCCTACACCAAGAAAAAGGGAGGGTCCGTCTCACTACTTTTGGTGTTGCAGCACGCGTCTTTGCCCTGATATCGGTCAGGTCACTTTTCAAAACAAGAAGAGAGGTTCGTTTCGTTGACATTAAGCCAGAATCCACATGGCGAAACAGTGGGAGACAAGAGTGGGCAAGCCTCAAGGTACTTTGTAAAGAGAAAGAGAAAAAAAAAAGGAGCCAAGGTGGTCCCCTATCAAAAAAGACCACGCCATAGGGCCACGATGGAGAAAACGGGGACTGTGACGCCTCTGCTCAGGTGTGCCACTAGTTCACTAGCTGCATCCTCTTTAAAACCATGTGACTCAGGCGCGACACCTGCTAAGCAAAAAAATCCTGTGCGGGTGTGTCGATCAGTTTGCGCACCTTATCCTGGCGCTTCATTGGACTGAAGGCGCAACTCTCAAGACCAGGCAAGGCCAGGCCAGAAGAACTGGACTTGTCGTCGACGCCTTCGCTCACGAAAAACCTGCAGAGGCTGATGATGAGTCGGGTAATAAGAATGCGGCAACCCAGGTGCTTGCAGACAGAAGTGTGCACTGCACTGCAATGCGCGCAGACAACCCGCTCCCGCCTCCTCCTCCTGAGCGTGGACGGACGGATTCAGACGTGACTGACTCCTGCAAGCCCGCGACCTGCCTGAACCACCACTGATACTCTGCCAGTCACCGCCGTCCGTGATGCGGAAGGGTTTCCAACCCAGAGTACCTATCGCGGTACCTACACCTACTGCGCAGCACAGACGCAGATGTATCTTCTCCCGCCCCATCGCCTATCGGCCTTCTCTTCTCGCGATGCATGGAACACGTATATGCGAGGCACCTGTCCAGACGTTTCGGCTTCTGCGTCCCGTAGCGTGGTCTTGGAGGTGGTGCTGATCGGACATGACATGCGCGTCGTACCTGTAGGGCATCAACCTGTCTGGTCGACCTGTTCCGTTCTGTACTGCATATCCGAAGCAAGGTAGCATGGTCGACATGGCGCCATGTGTACTTCCCTCGGCGACCGCAGCATTCCTGTCGTCGTGCGCGACGTGCAGCCGACGGCGACGGCCAGGAAAAAAAGGAGCAGTCGTTCAAAGAAGACTCGTCTGAGGCCGGCACGATGGACCCACCGCGACAGACACCAAAAAGACATTCTCATGACAATCAGAAACAAAAGCCGCCCAACATTGTGCCGCTACCAATCAATCGGAGATCCACCGGCCCTTGACTTGGACCCATTCCGCATATTTGATCCAAACAATCCTAGTTGCCGCCGGGCCTAGTCTTGTACAGCTGGGGGCCGCCGACAGGGACTCATGGCGGAGTAGGGGGCCGCACCCCTGTCCCTCATGATCAAAGAGCACCTACGGGGATTTTTTTTCTTTCTTTCGAGATTCAGGACCGGCGCACGAAGAGGATACATTAAGTCTTCTCCTCCACCGTTGGCTCCCGAGATTCAACCCTCGCCCTCGAGATGGCCGGGCCGTACCAACTGGTCACGCTCGCCCAAGAGGCCCAAGAGCAAAGCCCGAACGACACCTGTCGAAGGGGGCCCTATTTAAGCGCACATCAGACCAGACCTGCCAAGACGACTGAGACTGACTCCAGCCCGTTGACTTCCCAAGATCCCAAACGCTCGACAATGTCAAGTCTCCCAGACGTGTCCGCTGACGGGCCCCGGCGAGGCTCGTACCCGCCGTCACTTGGACATTGCTCGCCCACTTGCTAGGCTGGGCACACCGGACAGAATATTCTGGGGGGCTTGACCACAGAGCGGAAGGGGGCCCTGATACGGGTGCGCAGGGACGGTAAATTGCAGCCAATACCGTGCTAAAAATTGCTGACGGACAAGGCGTTCATTTCAACAAAGAGCCTTGGACGTCTGAGTCGGCCACTATTGGATTGGGGTGGTTCCAGCGTCGGCGCTACCTTCACGATCCCAATAAACCATTCTGCTGCCCTCGCCTGAAGCGTGCTGTCGTAACCTGCAGGATTTGGCTCCATTGGTGAACAAGATTGCTCCCAGTCAGCGCCAGGTACCTACCTGCCTACTAGTTTTGCCTTCGGCAAGGTACAATCAACGTTATCAAGCGTTTCGACGGGCGGTAGCAGGCGGGTGGCAGCGGATGCAGGACCAAAGAAAGCCACACGAGCGACGAGGGAGTCTGCAGAGTCATGCTCGTCCATCATCATGCCTTGCCCCTGAACGAATGCAATGCGAGCATGAGGTTGACGTTCGACGGCTGGCGTTCAGCGGGAGGGAGCCGGGAATGATGGCCGGGGCTGTCCGATCTACTCGGCCGTCTCTCCGCCCTATGTTCGACGGTCAACAAGCGATTTGACATCCAGGGTGTCCTTGGCCGTGAAGCCGACTCACAATGTCGAGTTTTGCCGTCAAATAGCGGCAACAAGCCTCGCCAGCTGCGGGTTGCGCGTCCGTTCCTAACAATGACTGCCCATCGCAACCCTGTCAGCCGACCCCTGTCCATCTCTCCTTTTTATTTTAATTTTCATCCCGGGTTGGACAGTTGCATTCGCAGCAGATTTTCATCTGGGCCCCACATGGTGACCAGTCACGCTGGCGGTTGCTCCAGGGGGAGGCCCGGCAGCCGGAGAACAGCTCATCTCTGTGTGGGACGGGTCTCGGAGCCGGAGGTGAGCTGCGGTCCAAGTCGAGATCGGTGATGGCATCGATTCGCCGCCGCCCAAGAGTGGGTTTCCAGGCGAGGCGAACTGCGGTGTTCTAAGGTTCGCTCGGATCTCGAAATCAGGGCCAGTGCACAGGGTGGCAGCCGGATCCTCCTGCTCTGGAGGACGGGACGGACGGATGAGAGGCGGCGAGATGAGAAAATAGAGTTGGCAAATGGGATCTTCGGCGGACCGCTGGATGAGTGTTCATCAGACCACGTACAGCCCTGCTTGGCCGGATGGCGACATCGTCATGTTCTCAATCTCGCTGCAGGGTACCTCACCATCTCCCTAATCTGGTCGACGAACTGCAGCATCGCGCAGCAAGACGCCACGCCTTTGGGACTTGGTTAAATTGGGGCCGCCGGTGCAGTCTGAGATTCACATGACCAGAGAAGCGCGGGATGGTGGCAGGTTCGAGGGCGAAGGTAGCCTCGCTGGGAATGGTGTCGTCTGTGGTCGGCATCGTATCGCGGCAGCGTGGACGATGGGAATCTGCAGCAGTGACACCACCCACAGACGACGGATGGTGGTGGCAAGGCCCGGTGATTGGACAGTCTGCTGGATGATCAGGATCTTGCATCTTGTTGTTGGGGGTTCCTGTCCCTGCCTTGCCACTTTGCTTAGAGATCGTGATGACAGCTGGCTCTGCTCGGGTTGACCTTACGTAAGTGTAAGTCAATAAGTATTTACCTACTGTTGGTAGGAGGTACTCCGTTCCTATTCCTGCCTTGATAAGGTCGGCAAGGTGTGACTTTTACTGGTGTGGCCGGGTGAGGTGACTGTCTGCCACGGAAGGCACGGCGAACGCAGAGATAAATTTGGAATCTCGAGGAAGGAGCATTACACACCTCGGCGGCCGGGCAGGGCGGCCAACCAATACTTCGATACGTTCGTTGTGTTGGGAGGTGTGAGTGTGTGGATGGTGTGCAAAGTCACTGATATCACGGCAAGGCAAGGCAAGAGCAGGGAGGGCATCATCACCCCACCGTTCCTACCTACCTAGAGGCTAGGAACCTGGCCTCGCCTTCCTGCCCACCACACACAATTCCTATGGAGGTAGGTACCCCCAACCCTGCCTCACTTACTACCGGTACTAATCACATCGTAGGTATGGAAAGGAAGGCACGAAACCCTGATGGGCCGGCCTGGTAACTGTCCTGCGGGCGGTCGACAGATCACCCCTCCTCCTTGTCTTTCCTGCGCATGCGCATGATCACACTTTATTCCTCTTCAGGGCAGTGGGGACGGCCGCTCGGAATGCCGTCTTCGAGCCGGCCGTTTTGTGTCTCTCTTGGCTCCACGACATCCGCCGGACGCCGACTGACCCGCCACCACCACAGACAACCGCCGTTATCTGACTGACGGTACGCAGGACACTTCGACGCGATCCATCGCCCCGTTGCCCGTTGCCCACGATATACTAACGTGACTTGCTGCGTGGCAGCATCAGCCCCTCCAGTGCAAGCCTCCGTCATTCGGGGAACCTCCAGTCGCCGGTTTGATTCGCTGCCCCGCGGCCGTCGTCTAATGCCTGAGACAGCCGGCCTTGGGGTAGCTCGAGGCCGCACTTGCGGGGTGAAACATGGATACACCACGGAAGGACCGCAACACCTCCACGCGCCTTTCAGCCCCAGCTCCGTTGGCGAGCCGAATTCACTGCACCGGCAGGATCATTTGCACTGTTGCAGGTCGCGAGATAAGCATGCCACGGTCGACATTGACATCTGCAGCCTCGAGCTTTTTTGCGAGGCGAAACCTGCCCGGCCTGCTTGGACAAAGGCTTGACCGGCTTGATAAAACACAGTTTCGACGGTTTGAACTTGATCACCCACGACACGAGAGCTTCTCCAACTTTTTGACCACGGTAGCCCGGCTTGCGGTTTGCCCATTCGTACCGTTCAGTGTCGACAACCTCACCTTTCAACACGCGTTCCCTCGCCAGTGTTATGCAGCTCGTCGGGCTTCTGCCGGATGATCGACCCCGACCTTACTGAGCATTAGCATTTCTTCGCAACGTCTTCGACCGGTTCAACCCCTCCCTGGCACCTCGTCACTCGCCGCCAGCCCACGAAGCCCCGAGTGAAACAGGCCAGTCCTTCGTTTGATGCGGGTGGGGAAGCTGCCCAAGACACGCAAAAGATGGGCATTCTACTGCAGAGGCGTGAGGCCGCCGCCATTGGTCGGAGTCAAGATAAGCCCGCCTGCCCTTCCTCCGAATTTCGGGCAAGGCATCCCAGGCTGTGAGGAAGCATGTGTCCTAGCTAAGGTGATCCATCCGTTCTAGGCTGAGCTTGCGTCTTTTCTCGCGGCTGATGGGCTTTTCCGACCAATGAACAACCCCGATGTCCGCAACCCGGGTGGTATGTGTAAAGCGGGCGGACGTCAGGACCTTCGACCCCCGAAAGACCGTTGCGCTCAAGTCGATTGTACGAGGCTTCTGCCATTTCCTTTGATTTTGTTGCCGTGTTCTTGCTCCTACGAAGTTGCGGTGACGGGTCGCCGATATTGGTCCGTCCAGGGTTTGACACCATGCTTCCGGTATTGATCATCCACGTATTCTCGCCATGGCTGGCAAGGTCCGGCACATATCGAGAACGTTCATGCAAGCCCCGCCGATGGCATGCACATGATGCGCCTTTCCCCTCGGCTTCTTCCCCTCACCGTGGTCTGGATCACAGCATGCATCGCCCCACGGCGAGTCAAGTGCCCGCCGTCCAAACAGGATGGCACATTCCTACCAGCGCATGTCGCATTGTGTGCTCACGACGTCAGTAGTTTGCTACCACTGCCAGGCATGTTACGGTCGTCGCCGCCGGTGCCGCTCAACCCATCACCTCGTTCAACCGTGCCATCCACCCTGATGGCTAATTTGGTCACATGTGGGATCTAGTGGTTTTTTGCGTAGTGTGTCCAGTGAAGGGTGCAGATCTTACACTATCAACCCTCGAGGTCGGCCAAGCCACTGGCCAGCAGTCCCTTTGTTTGAGTTCTTGTGGCTTGAAATAAGACTGTTCCATGCATTGGCAGAGAAGCAGGGGCTTGACTTCGACCGAGGCACCGAGCTGTTGAGAAATAACCTCCAGTCTAACTGCGCGCCCGGTGGGCTGTAGACCATCTAATTTCAAAGTAGCTCATTGTCTCCCTACAGCTTGTGCGGTGTTAATGAAACTGTCTCGTTCACCCTAATGTCTCTCGATGGCAGCTAATGGACAGACAGTTTCTTCCAGTGACGTGTTAAAGAAGGAATTTAGTGAAAACCTTGAATTTGTTTTTCTCGTATGAAACTTGGCTGTGGGGAAAAATATACTCCTTCCTGATAGACTTCGACCTTTTTGCCTCCTTCCATATTGCGAGGGCCTCGAGGCTGATCAACTGCGTTGGTGTTTCTCAGAACAGAGTCCCTCCTAGACACACTTGCCATTTCTAGACTTGGTCGTTTGATCCCGTGCTGCCGCACTGGCTGAGGACCATTGCACCGGCTTTCTCCTCGTCGGTCACTTTGGTTTCAAGCCGTCCTCTGGTAGACGAAATTGTGATCTACTTATCGTAGAGTCGAGATATCTTGACGATGACGGTGCCGTAGGTCTAGTCTGAACAGTCTCGGCGGCATTCCTGTGAAATCGTACGCGAGCAATTAACATGAGCAACCGATCTTTTTCATCAGCGGCAGAATACGACCCAGTAGTTCGAGATAGTTGATATGTATTCTGCAATGCTTCTATCGTTCATACTGCGATTCCTGGCTCTCGAAGTTTGATGACGCTCGGTGACCGTAAGAAACATTTTACCTTAGGGGAAGGGGGCCGATGGCCCAGGCATGTCGTGAACTAGCTGGGCCGCAACCTCCTATACTTTGAGTAAACTCCCGGCAGTATCAAAGGCTGCTGCTCGTTGTGCTGGAAAAATCTGTCTCGTGATATTATGACTTGTTAGTCGAAGGTAAGCTCTATTCCATTTTTACAAATTCATTGTGACCCGAAGGCATCACTCGATGAACAAAACCATTGTCGCCAGAGAACACTCTGAAATGCCGTAACTTGAGGCATCGGGATGCTGTGCCTTTTTTCCTCTCCGTATCAACAACTCAGTTGGCGTAGAGTTTTGCATGCCGCCTCACGCCCCGGCCCACCATGTGAGCCTGGATCGTTCCAATGGGTTTCCAACTGCCTCTGGCTGCCCGGCCCTGTTCCTAAACTGCCTCTTGCCTCCCGGGTCAGCAACACCTGCAGGACTTGAATTACAGTCATCTCTAGATGCCCATAAGCACCCTGTTGACCTTGGCTACTTCTTCCTTCAGCTCCTGACGTATCTCTCCTCAGCCTCTTAGCCTCGAGACCTCCTTCACCCTTCACCTATACACAACCAATCCCAAAAGGCGTCAATAATCAACAAAAGACAACCTACGCATACCGATACCTACATATTTACGCTATCACGAGAGTCATAAGAAAGTCTTTTCCAACAAGTGGCAAACATCACCGAGCCGAACCTGCCTCCTGCCCTCTTCGCGGTAAGCTACCTACCTTCCTGCCTACTCGCGGCCCTGCCAAAAATCCGCATACAATCTCGCTCAAAAGAGAGTGCGTGGTCCCTCAAGCTCACCCTCACCTTGCCTCGTCTCACCTTGCGTATTCCTCAAGCTATTTCCCGAGGTGCTCTTCAGACGACCCTAGCCCTAACCAGCCTCCTTCCTTGACATCACCGACTCAATTGGCTTCTCTCTCATACACCTTCACCTCAGCCAATATTCTTCTCACCTCGAATTCCTTCTCCTACATCCTCACTTCACTCACCACCCTCTTCGCCTCAACCAATAAAAACCTAGACCTCTGAACACGTTCAACTCTGCCGTCCTATCAACAGATTGCCATCGTCAGGTTCGTGCCTGCCAGAAAGTTTGTCGTCACGTACTTGACGCCACTTCACGATATTTCACGTGCTCTCGTTATCAGCTCGGAGGGTCAAAAGGGTTGAGAGAAATATTTCTCACTTGGCCAAGGCAGGTCCTAACCATTACGCCACTTGAAAGCATCGAGCTCAGAACCTTTTTCTTGATTTCTCACCTCCTACAACAAGCCGCTTGGATTTGCTCCTTGGAATTACTCTCCCCATCTCCTTCTTTCCTCAAGCTTTTCACAGCCATCGGTTCTAATACCACCACTCCATTGCCTAACAGCCGTCGGCCCAAAGATCAAGAGCAACCGCACCTCACTACCTCACACAACCAAAGTCAACGCTCAGACTCATCACTCAAAATGGCTTCTCGCACTGCTATTCTCCCTGGATCCTTCCAGCTCATCATGCCTGAGCACAGCGCCTACGACCAAGCTCGCGCCGAGCAAAAGCAAATCGCAACGGAAATGGTCGTCTGCCGTGGTGGACAACTTCCAACATTCTCTACCGACGCAGTTCCCACGCCCTCGGAATGGGATAATCACCGTTTGACCGCCGAGAGATTGGCCGCCCAAGAAAGAGAGGCCAGTCAGAAGGTTCAGCAGGCGCCTCTCAACACTTACGACAGCCCAAAAGCCACGAGCTTGGCCACGATCCTTCACGTCATTCCCGCAGGAGCAGTCATTCTGGACACTCTCTGGCATGACGACGCGGCTTCCATTGGAAGTTTGGCCACCGCGTCCAAGAAGTGCTCTGAAGCTGTCGCACTCTATGTGGTAAGTACCACCACCCTGCCATACAATATATTTCTGTTACTGACCGCCCGCAGTCGCGCTTCAATCTCCCCCGGGGGGACTACCAGGGTTGCAATTCCCCGATCGAAGGACTCAACGAAATCCTCGAGGAGGGAGTTGAGACCCCCAGTCTGCATACGACCCTGTTCGTCCGGGGAAGAGATGCTTCGATACCATTTGCTACGGGCAAGTCCGCCCTCGGAGTCTGGGCCAGCGAATCTCGCCGAGAAAACCTGTGGAACCACGCCCAGGGATTGAAGGGCAACTTGGTGGGGACCTATCTCAAGATGGTTCCCTTTCTTCGGTATGAGGAAGCTCTTGCGAGACTCGAGGCCAAGCTGGACTCGAAGACTGCCAGCCATCGCCTAATTCCGTACACCATCGAGACCCGAGCTCACCTTCTACGCGAATTTAACTACGTCCTCCCGATGCGTAAGTACTTGACTTGTCCTTGAATATTCTTTCTTTAGCTAACATCTATGTAGTGCGTTCCTTCGAGCAGTACGGCAGCAACCTGCGTGCCGTCAGATTCCACCAAGTCCCCATGATGGACGTGCGAGTGCTGGAGCTTTTACTCCCGGCGATGCCCAAACTAGAGGTGCTTGGCCTGATCGACTGCGAGCTGCTCCATTTCGCTTGCATCAACCCTATCCTGGACGTCCTTCACTGGAACTCGATCAAGGTCCAGAAGATGCTCAAGCTGGATTTTTACCCACGCTCTTACTCTCCGCCATCTCAACAGCGCCAGGGTACATACTTTCTTTCGTGGGAGTCTCTCGACATGGACAGCGTCCCAATGGCTGTTCTACTGACGACATTCATTGCGGTGCTCAAGGCACACCCGATGGGAATCGATCTCATCTCCGAGGGACAGGCGTTCCGCAACTTCCTCAATAGAATTCCCATGAAGCCGGGAGCTATGTGGATTTTTATCGATGCCCTTTCTGCTTGGCTGCGCGCTTGCCGCCACAAGAATTACAAGGCTTTACCTCCTCATATGGAGCAGCAGCTTCACGACCAGCTCTTTATGGCCCTCCATCAAGGAGAAACTCTCAACAAGCGCCAGCACAGAAAGGATGCTGGCCAGATGTGGCATTGCTCCAAATGCGGCCTCATTATGATCACAGAGCTTTTCTGCTGGGGAAGTCGGGCTCGCCCTGCAAACCAAAGACTCTGCCGCGCCTGCGATCTGCAGCTTAACCTCTCGGCGGAAAAGCACCACTTGCTGTGGAAGAAACGCGATCTGCTTACCTCCCTCCTCGAGCCCGAGGTTTGCGACGTCCTGGGCCAGCCCTCGTCCTCTGAGACGGCCAAGCCTGCCGCCAACTATCACGAGAAGCAGCTTCGCAACGCAGTGGCGCCTCTGATGCCGAACCCGTTCGTGGTCGACCCGCCCGTCAACAGCGAACACCGTCGCAATGCGCTCGACGCTCGCCTCGGACTCCCCGAGCTCAAGAAGCTGCTATCCCCGGAGTGGGACTTCCACGCGCTCAACGCATCCGGTGAGGCGGCGGTTGTGGACCTTGTGTTCCGACTCGAGGAACTCAACTTCCGGTTCCTCGATCACGGAGATCTCACGAACCAAAAGATCTGCCGCCCGAGGGACTTCAAGCAGTCCTGGGAGCACGCTCTATGGAAAGATATGAACCTGCCCAGCGCGCCCGCCCAGCAGGCCCAGCACGCTCCGAACGCTCAGCACGCTCAGCAAACCGCGCCTGCCGAAGACGTCAAGGCGCCAGGTTTCTGGTGAGGAACCACGAGGCTCATCAACAGCCACCAACGACTTATATCCCACAATTACTACAATTCCGACCATCCTACAAAATCTTCTTCTCTCCGCAAACATGACGAGATCGAGCACACAGGTTTAGATGATTCTGGATTGTAAATTATTTATTGGAACGACGGCTTTTTTACATATGCCGTTTGCTTTATTGCGCTGGAGGGCCACCGAGGGGATGCTTCCTAGGGGTCACAACACGCGGCAGAAGCGCACACATAAGCGCTGGGATTTTCGACATCCCTTTGGATGAATTAACGACGAATGATCTGGACGAAGCAGGCAAGAACGGCGGATTTTGGTTTCCTTTTTTCTACCACATCGACCCCACAGGTTGACACTTTCTTTTTTTCCCTTGGGTCTACATCGATTCCGCAGATTGGAACTTTTTCTTTTTTTTTTTCTTGGGTCTACTTTCCCTGAGTTTGAGTTTCTTCGATTTGGGCTTTTTTCTTTAGCTGGCAGGTATGCAGCCTCTTGCTGCTCCGGACTGGAAAACGAAACCTGGCATTGAGGCACGGAAAGGTAGACAACGAGGTAGATTTGCGGCGGTAATTAAACACATAAAACGCAACTCGCGTCTCTTGCTTCTTCAGTGATTTTGAACGTGTGTGAATGATGTGTGTGTGGTATTGGTCTCTCCTGGTTTCAACCAGGGTCTTGATTTTACAAAAAGGTGGTACATCTCTATGTTGATGATGCGATGTTGGTACAGAATTACACGCTTGCTTACCCCTCTTCCGCCTCCCAGAATCAACGATTTAATCCTCTCTTGTCTCATGAACTGTCCGTGGCCTTGGCGGTCACAGCCAACATCAAGATGAATCTGGACGCTCAGAAGTCAACCCCACAACGTTTCTCAACGTCCCAAAGCTCAGGCAGTCGCTGATCCTGCTGGCCCCTGAGAACACCATGACGAGCCTCTCCACGCCGCAGCCCCAGCCGCCCGTCGGCGGCAGGCCCGCCTCGAGGGCCTTGATGTAGTTCCTGTCCAGCGGCGCGTCCCTGGCGGCCTCCTCCTCGACGTCCTTGCCCGTGCCCAGCACCCTGTGCTCCGCGAGCTTGCGCGTCTGCGCGACCGGGTCGTTTTCCTCCTCGTACATGTTGGCCAGCTCGCGGCCGTCGACGAACAGCTCCGTGCGCGCCGACACGAGCTGCAGCGTCTTGGGGCAGAGGAAGGTCTTGGCCAGCGGGCTCATGCACGCCGGGTGGTGCGTCAGGAACAGCGGCCCGTCGAAGGACTTGGGCTCGAGGTAGATGGCGGCCAGGCGGTCGAGGAGCTTGGGCATGGTCTGCGGCACGTCGCCGGGGATCTCGATGCCGCTGAGGCTGAGGGCGGCGAGGAGCTCCGGGTACGCGTCGCGGCCCGTGAGCTTCGGGAAGCGGAAGCGGAGGCGGCTCTCCAGCGCGGGGATGAACTCGAGCTGCTTGTAGGGGCCCTTGAACTTGGCCGCGTCGATGGGCTGGAGGGCGGTCAGGTCGGTGGAGATGAGGTCGTTGCAGTGCTGGGCCAGGCCGCCCAGCAGCTCCTCGGTGCGGGAGATGAGCTCGGGGAGGGTGGTGTAGGCGCTGTAGAACTCGCACATGGTGAACTCGGGGTTGTGCGTGGCGTCGATGCCCTCATTGCGGAACGCCGGGCCGATCTCGAAGACGTTGTGGACGCCGCCCACGACCAGCCGCTTGAGCCACAGCTCGGGCGCGATGCGCAGCGAGAGCTCCTTGGAGGGGAACTCCGTGGCCGTCGTCGTGAAGGACCGCGCGACGGCGCCGCCGGCGTTCTCGGCGAGGATGGGCGTCTGGAACTCGAGGAACTGGCGCTCGTGGAAGTAGTCGCGCATGTACTTGGTGATGTGGGAGCGGAGGCGGAGCACGTCAGCGACGTCAGGGTTGACTATCATGTCGAGGTGGCGCTTCTGCGAGCGCGTCTCTGGATCCGTGAGGGTCTCGGGGATTGGCTCCATGGTTGGCGATAGGAGCTCAGGGAGAGTGATGACCTGCACGGTTAGTTCGCCCGTCTTGGTGCGCGTGGGGAGGCCGGTGAGAGCTATTGTCGGTTCATGTTCAGCAATGATGTTTCTGCTTTTGAGAATCTCCCGGCGTGGGAGAGCAGTGAGAGCTTACAGATGTGGTCACCCTTCTCAATCATGCGCCCGAACATCCTGAACGCGTAGGGGGATAGGTCCTTTTGTTGGGAGAGAGTGCGGTAATTGATCATTCCCTGAACCTTTTCGAACTCATTCACGATAGTGACGAACATGAGCTTGTTCCCATGGGACCGGATGGATTGGACGCGGCCTGTGGCCTCATGTCAGCAAAGAGGGAATACTGGCGGGCGGTCCGCCACGAGCTCTCGCGGTTGACTTGTAATTGTTTCTGCGTACCATACAGAGTGACGATATCCTTTTCGTTGAGCGCCTCCAGCTTCTCCTTGCTATTGAGCTTCCTGAACGCGGGCACAGACTTGTGCTTGCTGCGATGGACCAGCCGCGGGTGCGTCTCCTTAATCAAACCCTCTTTGCTTGCCTCGGCGAGCATGGTCTCGCGCAATTTCTTGAATTCTGACGTTCTAACTGACTGATCTTGTGTAGCATCACCATCCTGACTCTCCGAAACTGCCCCTTTTCTAGTCCACTCCTTCGTACCATCTTGTTCGAGTCTGCTCGTGCCACTTGGCCGCCCGACATGGAAGGACTGGAAGGGTCTGACGACCCGCGGGGCCCGTATCGCGGGCCGCAATAGCCGTAAGCATGGAATTGATGTCATGATATCTGGTGTCTCCCAGTTAGCTTGGATTCTGGACACGCATCTTTGATTTGCACGTTTAGAAAAAAACGAGTTGGGACAGGGTCAGATATTTGGCAGTTATACATCACGCACAGCAAGCTGTGTAAGCCGCAGCGGTTCTAATGCTAGCAATCATCATGTAGGTAGGGTAGGGATGGGTTGAGAGGGGGACAAAAAGTCAGGTTCGACTTACCAGCATTATCGCCCAAGAAGATTTGCTCTTCTTGAGGTGAACAGGAGATGTTAGGAACATGAGAAGGGAAATTTTAGAAAGGCGCGATTTTCTTCGTCCCTCTTGACGTTATCGATAAGGAAAAAAACCAGCGGAATGGGAGACGGCCCGAAAGATTCCTCCCGGGCCCCGAACCAGAGGCCAAGGACGCCGCAATGATTGGACACGTCAAGCTCGACCGTGCAGCGCCAGGCCAACTCCCAGTGCTTGCTGGGCAGGTCGCGATGCGATAAGATAAGGCTAGGAGCTGCAGCAAAATCTTCGACTGAGCGACGGCAATCGCACTCACCACTGCAATCAAGCTATCAACCACCCATCGCCGCCGCATTTGCATCCGCCCGCCGACGCCCTCGTTATTAAACCAGTCGATCCTTGAAAGCATAGTCTCTCCAGCAAAAAAACCCTTCGAACATAACCGTCAAGATGTCTTTCCTCGGACTTGGTCGCCCTAAGCTCTCTTCCGATGAGAAGATTGCCATGGCCGAGCAGGAGATGCGTCTGCTCGCCGACATGCACAACCGGTATGTGGAAACCCGGGCTTCGATGCACCAAACCTCGAGACTCGGTGATCTTTGTCGTTTACGAGATGGAACAATCGCTAACATTGTTCCCCCCCGCGCAGCCTGACCAAGATCTGCCAAAAGAAGTGCCTGCCCGACTACCGTGAGGCCGACCTCAACAAGGGCGAATCCGTCTGCCTCGACCGCTGCGCTGCCAAGTTCTTCGAGGCGCACATGAAGGCATCGGAGGTGATGCAGGCGGAGAGCCAGAAGCGTGGCGGTGGCATGGGCGGCGGCATGTTCTAATTGCGTTATGACGGATCAAACGGATCAAAACCGGGTGGTACTGGAGGAAGCACAGCGGAGCGGGCGGTCTCGAACGAGACGAGCCCGCCCTCTGCATCAATGTTCTCATGACTGGCAGGCCCCAAATACTCATGGGGAGGGCCCTGAGTACAGATTCGCATTTTGCGAGCTTGAATAGCATGGCCTTGTCGATACCGAGGAATTCGGATGTATTTTTGAAGCACCCGCGATGGGCTTCGTGTATAATATGGGACTGACCGAGGTCCTTGGAGAAATGAACCACCCTCAAATTCTTATCATCTTGGCTGCTGGTTTGAAAGACTCTGGCGGTCTGTCGAGCTTTGGCGAGGCAGGCTTGGCAGGTGCCCCTTTTGACCTATACAGTCGAAGCTGGATTTCGAGGGAAGAAAATCTACTACCCTGTGCGATGATGACGGCGCCGCCGAGATAATCAAGAAAGAACGATGGGAAAGTCTTACCACTTCGGGAGTCTTACTCCTCCGGTAGTCAGCGAACTCGCCATGGTTCGTTGCTGTCAGGGTGAAAGGATCCGATAAACAGGGAATCGGCACGCTAGGGAAGCCGTCTTGGCACTTCAGTGAGAGTTTCGTGCCGAGCAAGAGGCTCGTCCATGATCAAGTCGATACTGCGGTGGTTTCGGAGTCTTCCGTGAACTTGCCCGCACGTGGTCTAGTCCATGGCGGGAAAGGGGAAGGGCAGAGAGATTCGAAATCGTCCGCGGCTCTATGTAGATCACCATCCATTCCTTTCAGGACAGGTCTACCCGGCTCGCATCTCTAAACCATTCAAGAGCCTCCCTTCTCTCCCAAAAAGGGCCCATCAAAAAGGGCACCGAAAGGCCGAAAGGGAAATAAATTGGCCGCTAGACTGCACAGCCCAGAGGCAGCCAGGCAGACATGGATTGTAGCCTATTGCCCGAGCTTACGGTACGGACAAAGCCAAAATGCCGGATTGCTGGGCCCCAGTTGATAGACTTTTCCAACGACACGGCGCCCCGGCGGTAAATTAGATAAGGTAGCGGGCAGGCTGGGCCACACGATGCCACGACGAGGCGTGTAACACTGTCGTCCGAAAGGGCGAAAGCAAGTATTGGATGCAGTAATACGGACAAGCAGGGGCTCTGCTTGTGCTCCTAACCTGGCGGCGGAGCGAACGGTGCAAGAGCCATTTCCCGAGTTGCCAAGATACTGGACAACGTGTGTCTCTCCCGTGTTTGGGAACTGGACAAGCAAGAGCCAAGTGAGGAGTTTGCGTGCATGACTCTCTCCAACTGTCCCTTCCTCATGTCGCGAATAACCGGGCAGCGACTCATTCTCTTTTGGATTCTCCCGAGTGAGAGAGTCGACGGGCCTTTCCATGTTACCCCAGAAACCAGGGGGGTTTAAGTGGATTGCGTTGTCTACGCGGTATTGGGCTCTCCCCGACAGGTACCAACGCTGTGAAATGAAGGCACGCCAGCAGCAATGTATCCGACGTGCAAAGAATGGGTCCCGCTTCCGGGATGATAAACATAGCAAAAAGATGCAATACTTCTCCCCGTCTCGCGGTCCGTCGGGGAGGGGAGGGGAGAGGAATTAAGGAAGGTCGGAGGCGAGATTATGAAGAGTGCCCACCGCTGCCAGCCGAATAATTGCCCGATGCAACTCAAGGGGGTAGAGACAAAATGTCGGTCTGGCCTAGAACCAATATTCTCGCCCGCACTGCAAAAATAGAAGATCAACCTGATGGCCGACCCGCTTCCAGGTTTAAAAAAAAGATGGAAAAAAAGAGAGCACGTCCAAGACCCGGTAATGACGATGACGGATAAAACTGTTCACCTTACCCAAGAGGTGGAGGAAGCTACGGATGCACTAGGGGGAAAACGCGTACGCAGGTGAACCGCGTCCACCGTCCACATGCTGGCATGGAAGATGATGCCAATCCCGAGCAAGCACTTTTCAACCCGAAAGCTTGGGGGCTGGGTTCGTTCTAGATCTGCGACAGGGGCACGCTCACAGGACGGGCATGACGGACGACGAGGGTTTGGAGGGCGGTCGAGGATAGGTGGTTCCTTGAAGTTGGGCAAACTTTTTGAGTTTCTCTCGGGTTGATGCGTTTCAATAATTCGGATGAAATGAGAGGGCCCTGGGGGGTTGTTGATGTCGGGCTCAGTTTGCGACGAGAGTGTCTTGGAGGAGGAGGAGGCTTGTAATTTGGCACACGCAAGGACGCAGCTGTGGAATCTGGCAGGTAAGGCTGTCGTGGTAGCCCGGAGACTCTGACGAGACTCTTTTGAGACTCTGAATTCTGCGAGAGACGGGAATGAGTGGATGGTGTGTTGTTTGGTGTGGTGTTTGCTGGTGGTTCAACTGACTGAGCCTCAAACCGTGGTGCCGCGGTGCAGTATGGTGGAGTGCCCGGCGTGGCTTAGCGACTTCCCTTGCATCTGTCGTCACTGCGCAGGGTCGATCGCCATCAATCCTCTCGCCATCGTCCATTTCTCGGAGCGGCGCACACGGGCAGTTAGTTCCCTTGTGGGGGTGGTGTGGGATCGGAGTCCGTGGACTGAGAGAGAACGGGCGCGGCATTTGATGTTGGGGGTTGCAACGGCGCCAATGGCCCAGAGGGAGATGACGTCCCAAGACCATGCAAGCCAGCATGCCGTTGATACTACAGACATGAACGGCTAGGCAGTTTGACAGAAACAAGAGAGACAGAGGTAGAGAGAGACAGGAGGCCTCGTCCATAAGGCGAAACAGCGCAGCCTCACAAAACTCGCCAGAGGTTCCCGGTCAGCAAACACGACAAAGACCGTAAACCATCCAGAGACGCGTATTCCGCGCTCGCTACGGGGCTCTTGGGAGGGAACGAACATATTGCTTTTGTCCTGGGACCCCGGGAACGAAGAATCCATGGCGGGAAATGCCGCGTCAAGTTAACCTGTTATAGGATATTGCACTTGTAAGTACGTACCGTATATAGTGTAATACTACACCTTTGAATGTGCGATACAACAGTCTCCTTTCCTACTGCAACAAATCAGCGTCAGCATGTGAAGGCATATTTTTAAACAGATGTCAAGGACGTCAGGACTCAAGACATGTCAGCCTCTCCTCGTCCCGTCAACAGCATGGCTTGCTCCCAACGGACTTCTAGAGCTGATGTCTGCAAGGCGTTAGCAAGACAACTTGTGTGGTCTACTATGTACGACGGTTCGTTGACGGGCCTCTCAGCTGGGGAGCCAAGGCGTCGTCCGGCTGGGCATCTCGTGCCGGAAGCCCTTCGAGGCTGGGCAGTCTCGTGGGCTTAATTAAGGCCCTGCATGGCACACGGCAAGTCGCTCGGCTAGCTCGCGATGCAAAGAAGGGAAGAAAACAAGGTTGAGCGGGTTGGAATGGAACGGGACTGGTGCGAAGCGCGAGATAGTGTGGCTGTACAAGCCTTATTACATCTGCATCGTCTTTCTTTTCTGGCACAACATTTCCAGGCTCCCGGACTTTGAGTTGTTGGTGTGGAGGGCCTCACCAGCTCACCGGAGGCCAAGGTCGGTCCACGATACCATGTAAAGCACCATCCCGTCCGTCTCACCCGCGGCCAACGCCTACCTACATGCATGTACTTTGCCTACACTAGCGGGAGGTGCTGTCAAGACAAGTCTTGCTTGTTAAGGGGAAACGGGTCGCGTGTGTGCAGGCGGGCAGGTGGGGGCTGCTGACTTGCGGTCCAACGTCGGGGCGGTCCACCCAGCAAGAGCTCCGCTTGCGTCCAGGCCAGGAGAGGCAGCCGCTCGCAGGCGACGACAACAGAAGAACTGGTGGTTGCACTAACAATTTGTACAATTGGAGCAGAACCCAGCCAGCCCCCTAGACACTCGAGCAAGTGCTGGACATTTAGGTACGTACTGTTATGTAGCTAGTGCATGTACACTAGGTAGGTAGGTAGGTAGGTAGGTAGGCACAGCGCAAGGGCATCATGGATCCCCAGTCCTATTCCTGGAGCGAGCCTGCTGCAACCTTGGGGCCGGGTTCTTTGCACAGCCCTACTGTCCCTGGAAAAACAACAAACCACTCTGCGAGTCTGGCAGTCTGCCTCTGCAAGGACGCACCCACCCAGCGAGGTTGGCAAGTTGGGTGCACTGGCACTCTGGCTGTGCTGTGCCGGCACTAGTGGATTCCATGTATTGTCGGGGTCTCTCGGTGGTGAAGTGACGGGAGGTGCCTACGTACGGATACGTAGCCCAGGTATTGACGGGACGCTGTAATTAATGACCCAAACGACGTCGACCTAGGATTGCTGTGCTCCTTTTTTTGAGGCCTCTTGGACTTTGGCTGATGATAAACTGCGCCTAGCCCGGTCGAATTTGATGTATTTGTTTTTTCTTACATCTTGAACTGACGGTCGACCGGTCGACATCAACTGATTGCTTCGCCATACCTGCGGTACATCCCACATCGCACCAGCGCATCTCACTCGATCCCTCCATCGATCCACCATCCATCGATCCGCCGCACTAATACGAGAAAAGGAGGACGCCGAGTCCTACTCCGTAATACCAAGGCTCACCAACACCAGACCAGACTTTCACACTCACTCGCACTGCGCGCCGCGGCCAGACCCAGACCACAGCGACCGCCCCACCCTCCTTACACCATCAGCAGAAGTGAACACCTCAACACGCCGCAGCGACGCAGCACAACCCGCGGCAGAAGCAGAAAGCGAAGGAAAATCCATCATCATCCATCCATCCAGCATCACATCAGCTGCGTGATCGTCCAACGAATCGAATTCGCCGCATCGCGCCTCTCGATACCAGCCGCCACAAAGAACGGCGAAAGAAGCCGTACATCTCCCGACCGTCGTCGGACTTGCCTTGCCAACTTGCCTCTCTCTCGGCTTCTCTTCTCCTCTCCTCTCTAGGACTTTCTCCAGCGCCGTCACACTCAGTTCTCGTCCTTCCCCACTAATTGCCAGTTCCTGGAGCTGGGCTTTCCAGGCGGTCCTTGTCCAGCCTGCCGTCGTCCGTCGTCGTCGGCGTTCGCTTGGCCCCCTCTCTGGTCCTTCCAGTGTCCAGCGTCCCCG
Organism: Colletotrichum musicola; assembly: GCA_014235935.1. Lineage (NCBI taxonomy): Eukaryota > Fungi > Ascomycota > Sordariomycetes > Glomerellales > Glomerellaceae > Colletotrichum > Colletotrichum musicola. Next base: position 27,787 of record WIGM01000111.1, read on the forward strand.
TCCTTGGTCCTTGCTCCACCAGTGGCCCCACCTCCTTCCCAATTCCTCGCACGCTTTCCGCCTAGTACCACGCCCCCCGGCCACTGCCACTGCGGGCTCTCACTTCGTCCCCGGGGTGTCCTCCACTGGGCTTTCAGGTTCCATAAGGTAGGTTGTCTCCTGCCCGCAACACCAGCAGCAACTGCGCCTGCCTTCCCGTCACCAAAAGGCAACCCGCGGGCACCACCTACCAAGAACCAAGAGGTACAACTGTACCTCGCCCCCTTCCCTCCACGACCACCCCCCGGACCACACACCATCCACCACACCTCCCGCCCAATCCAGCCTTCCATCCTGCCTGTCAAAAAAAACCCGGAGACAGCGAAATAGGGCCCTGGACCGCCTTTGTACTGAACAGATCAAACTCCTCAACCCGTTTCAGCTTCGCACCACCAACATTCCTCCCCCATTCCTTTCCCTTCTTTTTTCTTTTCTTGAACAGCTCCCCCCCTTGCTGTCAACCAAACCCAAAAAATTATACCATCGTTTAAGGAAGAAAAGCGATCGCCCTCTCCCGCGGTCGTCTATTCTTTCTCTCTCTTTCCTCATTGCTGTTGTTCGCGCCTACCGTCTGTTTGTCGAATTTCCCGCCGACGGGGTCCTCCCTCGCTCTCCACTCGCTTCTTATCCCTTAACCGCCTCCTTCCCCCCCGAAAACGACCTCTCGCGTTTCCGTCGACCCCGACCGATCTTTCCCGACCGCTGTCACCTGTCGCCTGACCGCCTGATTCTCGTCCTCCATCCCTCCATCTAGACGGTCGACGCCTTCCTCCCCGTAATCTCTTTCTTAACGGCTCCTTCCGGGGAGTCGCCAATACCGTCGACCTGGCTACGAGGCTTGACTCCCGCCGCTCATTGCTCGGCGGTGACCCCAATTTCGCCGGCTACGACCAAGAACTCGCCGCACAACAGTACGCTCAGCAGTATCAACAACAGTACCAACAACAATATAACCCCCCGCAAACATCAGCATACAACCAGGGCTACGCCTTTCGCGAAGGTCTCGCTCCATCCACAATGAACGGTTCGCGCCCAAGCAGTGTCGGCCAGGGCTTCCTCGGCTTCGGCTTTCTTTCTGCCAAGTGGCCGAGGATCTTCTTCCTCATCACTTTGATCCAGGCCATAATTTGCCTGGGCTTTGAGGCGTATGATGCTCCCCAATCTCTTGTCATGCCCCTCGTTTTCTTGCTTACAATCATGCAGTTATGTCTTCTGGAAGTTTCAGACCAGCTTGACCGACCTAGGGCCCAACGCGCCAGCAGACAACAGCGAATCGCCGAGAAAGACGATCCCGACCTTCCTCACCCTCTTCATCTTTGGTTTCTTGTATGAGCTTGTCATAGTATGGGATGCTCTGAGGGCCAAGAACACCATCCAGGTCATCGGCGTTTGCATTTCGAACCTTGCCCTGATGGTATACACTGCCATTCAGGTCGACCAGATTTGGGAGGCTTTGGGCGAACTGAGGGACCTTGCCGCCCTCAAGGACCCCAACCTGGACATCTGGCCCGACATCAAGCCTTACCTGATTGCCATTCCGTGCATCCTGTCCTTCGGTACCATTGCCATGGGCTTTGTCGCCTGGAAGCTGTACCAGGTGTTCGCTTGGGACATTCTTAAGACGATAGGAGCTGATTATAGAATGAAGAAGCGATTTCTCCACTACCAGGTAAGGGTTACACCTCGGCCGCATCGTCATCCCAGAGCACACGCTAATCTATCCCAGGTCTACATTGCTCTCCTGAAGTTCGACTTCTTCTTTTTCCTTGGATTCACCGTCCAGTTTTTGGTTATCGTCAACGCTCGCACCGACGCCGAGTTTGGCCTGACTATCGCCGCCATCCCCGTCACCATTGCCATCCTTCTCTTGGCCGCCTGGTTCACGAGAATCGAGAACAAGATTGGAATGGTCTCTGTCCTCGTCCTCTACTTTGGCGCCTTGAGCTACTTCATCTTCAAGCTTGTCCGAATCTACCAGCCCGAGACGAGAGAGCAGTACAAGGCCGTGAAGAAGTCGCTGACTGCCTTCACGGTGATTACCATCCTGCTCATCATCTGCACCATCGTCAACTGTGTGGTCTGCATGCGCAACTTTGGAGCTGGCTTGAAGAACCACCTGCGCAAGCCCTCCCGGGACCTGGAAAAGAACCCGGACCTGAACTCCATCAGTCTTCATGACGTTAAGCCCCAGGGGGCGCCAACCAGGATGACGATCGACTAAACGACGGGTGGAGCTGGTCTGACCCAACGAGGGACAAACGATGAAAAAGAGACGCCGCGCGATTGTACAAAGACATGACTTACGAACGATGCCACCTTTCTTATCCCCAAAATTCTTAAAAATTCAGGAAGGGATCGTGGACGGACGGAACGGTGGACACGCAGGCCGGGAGCGTGTTGGACTGGTTGAGATTCCCCATCATCGGCTTTTGATTTTCCTTGTTTGTGGTAACATTGCATGGCGTTGAACGAATCAAGCTCCCTCCGCCCTGACGTGGGGGAGGAAGATTGGCCCGAGGGCGGAGTTACGGATTGATACTACTTAACAACCCTTCCCGAGATACCGCCCACGAACGACGGCCACACGAGCCGCTTCAGGCGAGTAGGGTCGGTTTGTACTGGGGGCTCCGCGAGGCATATTCTCAGGAGCACCCCCGGGACTGAAACGGCAATCTACTTTTGTCTACTTTTGAGACCTTTTCCTTGTTGTAACCTAGCGTCAGCATGAGGTAATTGAGAGCGTTTGATAACGGATTTGAGTGACACCTAGACACAGACAGGGTGAAAAGAGGATTCAAGCCACAATGAACAATTTCCAGAAGAATAAATCTCTTTATGACGTGATGCTGGCACATGTGTATGGCGCCATTGTCTTCGGCAAACGGCAACTAGTCAAGCTGTAAGGGGGCAACCAAGTCAGGTGAGGTGTATGTATTTTGAGACAACCTCGCTTTCCAAACCGCTCCAGATCGCTTCCCTGATCTCCAAGTCGAGTCGTTATTTCAATGAACTTATCCCGCTGCCAACATGAACGCCGGTCCTGACAAAAAAACCCCATTGTCATATCCCACCGATTCCCATGCCGTAAACGCCTAGAAAAAGATCGTCTCGCCCGTGCTCGCGGCGGGCCGTGCTTGAGGCTATGATCGCCAGCCTTGTTTCTTCCCATGTTTGCAATGTCTAGCTTTATCGACAATGCCCAAGTATTCTACACTTTCCAACCCGACGAATCTCAGCCGCAGGCAATACTCCCTTCTCTGACATAAGAGCGGAAAGGCCGAGAGGCAGGAAATGGTCTTTCGCCTAGAGCCTGATCTCCCGGGCGTCCTTGATGTGGCCCTCGTTCGGGCAGTAGGGGCACTTGAAGCGAGAACCCTTCGTCAGGCGGTGCAGCGACTCTTTGCAGATGACATGGCCACAGGGCAGCATCATAGGCGGGTTCTGTTCCGTGGTCTGCTCCTTGCTCACGGGGCAGACGAAAATGGGGTGGTAGATCATGCTTCGCGGCAGTGGCGTCTCGAAGGCCAGCTCGTTCTGCGTGGTCCACTCGGTACGCTTGGCCTTCATATAGTTCGTGTACTTGATGAGCTGGGGCAGGGCGATGGCGCCGGCGGTGGCGGCTACGTAGAGGGGCGACTCGGCGGACAGGCCCAGCAGGGAGCAGAACTCGCGCGTAAATGAGAGAGCGACATCGTCGAAGGCGGCCGAGGTCTCGAAGATGTTGGCGTAGGGTGATTGGGAGATGTTGGTCGCGTATACCATTGCGCCCGAGAGCTGCTGGATCTCCTTGCGATGGCGCGACTGGAAACGGCCGAAGTTGGCTTGGGCGTAGGCGAGGGCTCCGGCGCGGCCGTTGGACCCCGGCGGGTCGTCGGGCAGGCCGTTAACCTCTGGCCCCTTGAAGAGCCAGACGAACTGGAGCTTGGTGAGCTCGAACTCGAGGTTGGAGCCTCTGGCCTCCAGCTCGTCGCTGTTTTGCTGAGCCCACGCAATGGCGGGGACGAGGTTGCGGCTCTTGAGCTCGTGGAGAATGCTGTACATGTTGGCGAATTTATCCTGCAGTTCCTGGGACTGCAGAGAGTGAATGTCGGCTTCGATGGCATGGTTATTCGGAGACATCGGAGGAGGACACGGAGGAGGCCGCTCGTGGGCCTCACGGAGGAAGGTGGAGGCGACGCTGAACTGGCCCTCGCGCAGCATGTGCATAGCAACCGCACGGTTTATTAAAGAGGGGTATGAGGCCATCGCATCGTAGTCTGTCGGGAGAGGTCGCAGAGGGAAGGACTGCGGACGATGTTAGCTGAGGGATTCGAGCAGCAATGCCCACGAGGAAGCGGGTACTCGTCCGAGACATACCTTGTCGAGGGCCTTGCCGAAGACCTTTTGAGCTTTTGAAACCTCTTTGAGATCATTGTTTATTGCGTCGAATCCCGCGTTGACAGGATTCTGGAGTTTGGTCATGGTCAAACTGGCGCGGTGCGGGTCGGAGGCTATGGCGCGAGGGGATACAGGTGAGCACACGAGCAGTGACAATGGCGGGGCAGCAACCGTACCATTCGCAACTTGTTCCCTCGCCTGGACTAACAGATCGAGGAGTTTGTCGGCATCCTTGACGGCAGAGTTGAGAGTCGCCTTGCGGAAGCGGGTGAGCTCTGCCTGAAGCGTTATCATGGGGTTCGGCTCCGCCATGTTGGTAGGTTTCGGGATGGTTTGTGGTGTTGGAGAGTCGGAGGAGTATCGTTGGGTGCGGGAGCGATGTGACTCGGCTGATAGAGGCTACAACCGGCAGGTCATGGCTAAAAACTCCCCAAAATAATCCCAGGCCGAGGACTTGGTGATGAATCGCGACAGACTCTTAAAAAGAGAGCCGTTGAGGAGAGTGAGTGGTCGATAGTTGTGCTGGTGGTCGTCGAGCTGGGGTCGCAGGATACTGTCATCGATGGCAGGTATGTAGCTTCCTCGGCAGTGGGATTCACTGGGCTTGTTCAGACAATAGCGGTTGGTAGGATGTAAGAGGCCTGCACGCCCGTTGACGCAGTGCTGTAGTGTAATTGTCCATCCCTGGGCCCAGCGTAGCGCATCGGCGAAATAGCGGCCCGGGTGCCAAGTTTGGGATCCTGAACACTAACTGGCTAGCACCTAGACACCTAACAGGGGCGACGGCAGGGGGTGGGGAGCTCTGCCATCCGGGGGTAGATCTTGGGAGACTGGGGAACCTTAGCGGTTTACCGCTACTCTTCACCACTGCCCATTCGCTGGACTGCTAGCAGCGCAGCTACCGACCCAACCAATCCACGACAGCACCAACGCATTGCGTCACATGCCGACCAACCTCCCAACCATAAGTCTGAGGTATCGAGAAGGATAGAAAGATCCAGGAAAACGCGCACTTTATCTGCACGGCGACGCTTTATTTTTCCTCATTGTTTCCGCTCCTTTCAAACGGCTCGAGGAGCACAAGCGATCAACGAAGATAGGCGACTATGATCTCGACTGCTCGTAGGTAGCTGGCGCTGTTCTAGTGTCGTCGATGCAAGAGTGCTGCCGCCGCGCTCCCACAAATGGAGATGGCATTCCGTTTCCCGTTCCCGGTCAACGACCCGCGGATGCATCGTGAGGAGGAACTCACGCTGGCGAGAGTCGCGTCGCACAATCGCAGCAACCGTCCCTCACCCCTGGATACTCCCTTGCCAACCGACGGACGAAAGGACCTCTCTGTCGAATCTGCGACACCATCTCCCCTACCGACTCTCAAGAGAAAATGGGTTTTTGCAGATCCTGTAGCCTTCAGGTGGGTGACTGGCAGCTGTGGTTCAGAGATCTTCCCGAGTTAACTGTGTCCTGTCCGCAGATACCTAGAGAGCGACCCGTCCGTTACCGTGGTCGAGCGACGAGGTGTCTTACGGGGATACGAGCTATATCTGGTCGAGCAATGGGCTTGCTCACGAAAGTCGCCCACGCTGGTGATTGTCACCTACACTGGCGACCCGAAGCATTCAGTCATGGTTGGAGTGCTGGCCGTTCCCACGGATGAGAACACCTGGTCCGACCGCTTGCGATTCTATTTCAAGGCTATCCAACAGTACCATGCGCGACCGAAAGAGACGCCCCTGGGCGATGTCATGGTTACGAATCTCAGCAGCTTCCCCTCCGCCCTGACGGTCATTCCCGTGCCCGACGGCGACATTCGCGCTCACCGTCAGGCCTTCATCGTCAACGAAAATCTCAAGCGCCTGGGGTGTTCCGGTCGATCTGGCATGAACCTCTCGGACCCCACACCGGCGACTCAGGCCAAATTTTACCAGCTATACAAGACCAGCGAAAAGGTCCCCTTCCAACAGTCGGTGATAGAACTCATCAAGTTGTGCCAGGTCTCTTTATTTATGTTTGGAAAGCTTGATAGCGAGTACATTGATGGATTGCTCTGTGACAAGACGGAAGAAGCCATCGGGAACTGGTGGACGGAGCTGGGCGCCGAGTCGTACAACATCGAGCCGACCGACGGCATTCTGGGCCCCACGACCGTGGCGGCCCTGTTGGGCATGGCGATGGGCGCTAGAAACCGTTTACACTACTACGGTTCCCCGGTATCCAAGGATGTTTTCGACATCGAGAGCACGAAAAGGGGCATTGCCTACTTTCAAAAGTCAAACAAGCTTGAGCGGACCAGGCGACTGGATCGTCAGACGATTCTCAAGCTCCACCAGACCACAGCAAAAGCGGCTGCTGGCGAAGGCTGGGGTGTGCAGAGGGCGGTCAAGTCCACCGTCGCAGAAATAGGCGGCAAAAGGGGCGAGCTGGTGATCGGCATGGTTGGTGGAAAGGATAAGGCCGGCATAGCCGATATCGAGACTGTCGACATTGACAAGTTCATCGCGCTCGCATACGGTGAGCGCGCCAAGTGGCTCTGGTACGGAAAACCCCGGCGAACGGCCCCAGAACCCCAGGAGAAGTCACCCGACATCGCGCCCCCGTTGTTCGGGAGGGATGAGATTGCCAAGCGAACACAGTCCTTGCCCCTTGAGGAGGAAATGCAGCGCCAAAAAGAAGAGTCCCCAGGAGTCTATTCAGCTCCGGCACCCGCTTCTGCCGTTAGTATAACCGAGAGTCCTGGAGACAAAGACGCCCTCAGGAAAACCGTATTCAAATCGGTTGCTGGCAGAGTTTCCGATGCCAAGTCCGGTCTTGGGCGGATCAAAGACGTCGTCGGGACGGGACTACGAGGACATGCCAGTCGTCCTAGTAGAGACGATTATGGCGAAAACGGTTATAACAACGCCGGCATTTCAGCGCTAGCACAATCGTCTGCCGCAGCCTTGTCATCTCCAGTCGTGGTAGGTAGAGCCTTCACGTGGAAGAACAAGCCAGAGGAGTACCTTGAAAAGTTCAAGAAAGAGGCGGAAGCGGCTCAGGGCATCCCCGAATCGTCAGAAGAACTCGTCACGGCGCCAGAGACGGCCAAGCCAGCGCGAGATTCATCAGAGCCCAGCTTGACACACGTTGAAGGAGAGCTCGCAACGCCTCCCAATGGCCCGGTCAAGGACGAGCCTGAGCGGATCCAGGCTTCCGTCGCCGGTTCTGTTGCTGACGAAGCCGACCTCCAGGGCCCTTTCGAGGCTGAGCGGAGCTGCAACAATGCCGTGAGCTTTCTTCAACGGCGGCATTCCATTGCCGTCTCGAGGCTCTCATACAAGCATCCGCTGAATGAGGCAAGATGGCCGCGAAGGTTATCCTTTGGTGATGCAGAAGAGGCGGTGTTACGGTGGGAAGAAATCACGGACGTGTACGACGATAAGCACTTTGCCACAGCCGACGCCCTGATGCAACAGGCGAGCCTGGCCGAGTTCGCCCGGAGCCTCTACGACTCGATCGCCACGATCAAGCGGGAGGTCAACCCGTGGGTCGAATCCAAGGTCAAGGCCGTCGAGGGCATCGACGAGCACTACGCGCGCGAGCAGGAAGACCTCCAGAACCTATACTACCAGTTCAGCGAGGCCTACCAACGCGTCAAGCAGAGCTCGTCGGAGCTCATCGCCGAGGAGCGCGCGCACGTCACCGAGGCGATTAAGGAGGTCGAGGTCCTCGTCGCGCGCCTCGAGTACGAGATCAACGGTCTCGTGAGCAAGGTGGACGACGTGGAGGACGGCGTGAGGCTCTTCGAGAGGCAGGTCGAGGACGTGGAGAAGCGCGCGGAGGAGCTCAAGAGGACGCTCGAGACGGAGGGGTGGGCGCACTGGTTCGTCAGGACGCTGACGGGCATCGGCACGGGGCCGAACATCACAAGGGGATCTTGAGGAAGCAAAGTGGTGGTCTTCTGGGCTGCATAGCGTGGTTCGTTTTTTACTCATTAGGAATACCCTCCAAGGTTTGCATCGGTTATAGTGTAATTTCTGATGGTGCGTATTTGGGCACACGGCATGTATACTCAATGTTATCTTTCCCGGAAAGCAGACCGTCTCGATATTGAATACTTCTGGATCAACTTGAGCTTGAACCGGAACCGACGGCGCACTATTCCCAGACCCCTCCCTATTCGATGTCAGCCAACCCCTTTTTTAAACCTCCCGTTCCTAATATTGTTGATGACGTTGCTCAAGATTTGAGGTCGGAACAGGCAAGGTTGAAAAAGCCGTTTCTAACTTCGTATCTATTCATCAACTAGCTTTTAATATCTAAACCATGACTTCATCAATAGCCCCCCCGTACCCATTTCTATCAGATCCTCGACCTCCAGTCCCAGACCTCCAGCCCAACACCGCCAACAACGATCTTGCCGCCCTCGATGACCTCCAGGTCCCCAGCGTCAGCGACGCCACTGTAATCGTCCGCCAGCAGCGTAACCTCCTCAACGCCCCCGCGCCACCCCAACTTCCACATTTTGACCCTCTGGTCGTTGCTCGCCGTCGCGTAGACCACCTCCCCGCGCTCCGTCGCCTTGAGCACCGCGAGCCCGTTGATGGCCGCCGCGTGCGCCTTCCTCACGCCCGCCCTGCCCGCCGGCGCGAAGCCCGCGCCGGGGTCCAGCGTCGTGATGCCCAGCGCGTTGTCGTCGCCTCCCGTGAGGACCACGACGCGGTCCGCGGTGGCGTGGACGTCGAGCGCCTTGATGCTGCTCTGGTGGATCCGCATCGTGTGGCGGAGGACGTACTCCTTTTCTGAAGATTGCCAGACGGCGAGGACGCCGTCCGTCGATGCGGTGAGGACCTGGTAAGCGCCACCATCGGGAGAAATCTGCAGGTGCCGCGCCTGGGTGAGGCAGGCGCCGGTGTACCGCCCCTCGGCGAGCAGCTCGAAGCCGTTGCCGGCGGTGTATTTGTACGTCTTGACGACCGAGTTGGAGAAGGCCATGGTGATGGCCACGGCTCCCTCACCCAGGTCCGCGACGTCGAAGCTCGTGATCCGCAGGTCCCCGTCGGCGCTCCTGTCAGAGAACACCGCCTCGCGCATCAGCCCCAGGCCGGCGGGGCCGAGGTCCCTCGCCCTCCAGACCATGAACTCCTCATTCCCGCTGCAGCTGAACAGGAGCTCGTCCCCGAGCCACTTCAGCGCCTGGAGCCCCGCCGTGTGGACCTTGACGACCTTGACGCAGCGGAGCTCGCGCCGCAGGGGGTCGTCGGCGTGCGGGGCGTACCTCCAGATGCGGATCGCCGTGTCCTCGGCGCCGGTGGCGATGTACCCGCCCTCCGAGCGCGCGATGGCGCGGACCTCGCGGCCGTGCGTGCCGCGCTTGAGGGTGCGGTGGTGCGCGGCGGCGAGCCTGGGCACGGGCTGCTCGTAGACGCCGAGGGTGGCGGCCTTGTTGAAGACGAAGCGGATGCGGTGGTCGCCGGACTGGCTGTAGGCAAAGGCGCGGTGCGCGCCGCCGCAGTCGACGCGGACGAGCTCCTCGTGCCGGGTCTCGTTCCAGACGATGAAGTTCTTGCTGCGGAAGCCGGCGAGGATCAGGTCCGGCCCGTCGAGCCAGGCGTCCTCGATGTTGGGCACGGCGGCGGGGGCGGTCTCGTGGCGGAGGAGGCCGGCGGCAGGGGAGGAGAGCTCGTAAACGCGGTAGTTGCCGTCTCTGCTGGTCGTGATTATGCGCGATACTGCGGAAGACGAGGTTGGCAGGGGCTTGATGGCGGTGATTGCGTCGTTGGTGCGACGCTCTGGGGCGGGAATAAGGGTGAGTCGGTTCCCAGTCTCATCCTCATCGCGGCGGAAGATGCTCATGTACCCGTGCCTCGAGCCGAGGATCAAGAGACCGTTGGCGAGGCAGGCCGCAGTAACGACGAATCTGCTGTCAAGCTCGGGGACGGCAACCATGGAAGTTATCGCGGATGTTTCCAAATCCAGCGTGATGAGTTGCATCGCGTCCTCGCCTCCCAGCATAGTCACGAGGAATTCCACTTCCTTCTGCGCATTGCTCTCTGCCGGGACATCATTTGTGGCCGATGCGCCGAGGCAAAAGATATCAGCGACCTTACCGGGCAGCGAACCAACCTGCCGGATCTTTGAGTCCCTGTAGAGAAAGATCTTCTTGTTCGCAGTTCCAAGTAGCGCAAGCCCCTGAGCCGGGCTCTTGAGGCTCGTGCAAGCCCTCAGCGCAGTGAGCGTTTCCCCGTCGGTCCCGATTTCGGACCAGGTCAGCTCGGGTCCGAACGAGCCGACCAGCAGCCGACCAGTGGTACTTGTGGCAAGCACGGTATCCTTCGAGATGAAGGTGAACCGTTGGAAAGCTTCTCTCGTCTCCGACGGGATCGCAAAATCGGGACTACGTGCCGGCAGCTTACCGACCACGTCCCGCATAACCAGCGTACGCAGCTCGCTCGGGAGGTCCTGGAACTGCGACCCGGTTCGGTGCGAGAGGAGGTTGACCTTGCTATCCTGCCCGCCCGTGGCGACCAGAACCTCGCCGTCCTGCTTCTGAAGCATGGCAGTGGCCCAGATGTGCTTCCCGTCGTGACGTGCGTACGTCTCCTGGTGCGTGATCTTTGCAGGGACCTGTACGTCATCCCCTTCGGAGCTGGCGGGAGTCAGACACTTCTGCCGCCACTGCTCCGCACCGACCTCCAGCGTCCACGTCTGCAGCGTCGAGTCCTCGCCGAACGAATAGATGGTTGCCGCAGATCCGCGGGCGAGCCCATCGAGCGTCCCGGGGAATCTGACGTGCCAAATGCGCGAGATGTGGCCCATCACCATGGCGAGAGGCGCGCTGGAGGCGACCTGCGTGGCCGTCAGATCCGCAGCCGCAGCACCCCCAAACCCAGTTTCCCTGGCCTCTCCAAAAGCGTCATACTGCAGGCGGGGGGCCTCGGGCCTCTCCGAAATGTCCCAGATGCGAATCGTCCGGTCATCACTGCAGCTGGCCAGCAGACGTGCCTTCTTGCCGTTCCCGAGATCGATCTCTGGCGAGATGTCGACGCCGAAGATGGAGCCCTCGTGACCGCTGAAGACGAAGAGCACCTCGCACCAAGGCTGCTTGTCGTCGCCTTGTTCCGAAAAGTGGCATTTCCAGAGGAGGATCTCGCCGAAAACGGTGCCCCCGGCCACTAGCAGAGAGGTCCCGGAGATCCACGCCAGGTTGGCCGAGTAAAGGATCGGCCTGGACGGAGACACGACGCGCCCAAAATCGAGCGTCTTGCCGTCCCAGGCGAAGGAGAACTCAACGACTTCGTTGTGTGCCGTCACCACTACGCCGCGGCCCGGGTGCTCGGGCGAAATCGCGCCGTCGTAGATCCAGTCCGGTGCCTTGGCCTCGACGAGCTTAGGCAGGCTCTCGTCGCCGGCGAGACGCTTCTCGATGAAGCTGACGGGCAGCACGGTCACAGCCTGATTGCCCCAGAGAAGTACATACTGCTTCTGGCGGGAGCCACCAACGCTGATGCCGTGGATAGACTGGGCGCGGAACACCTGGAACCGACAGCACAGCCTGTTCTCGTCGTCGTAGACGTTGAGGTTCGTGTCCTCCCCTACGAGGAGATACGTCCCAGGCTCGCCATCACCTTGTCGGGCTGCGGCGGTCAAGAAGCAGAGGGCGGTGACGGGGGTAAGCTGATGGTCCCGCCGCAAGAGGGACCCGGCTGCGTCTAATTTCTGCTTTGGTCATGTCAGCCAGCTCAGCTCAGTCTAGGAATATCTCCTTGTCAGGTCATCTCTCGAGCCGCGATGCGACGGGGCGCCTGTTTTTGAAAGCGAAGGATTGCTGATGACTAACTGCATGGTAACTCATGGAGAGCAGACGGCGTCGGCGAACCGACGTGTGAAAAGGAATGAATGGTTCGGTCTCCAAGCTCGGACTTAAATCTCACCGGAGGGGTTGTTTTAGTCTCCGTGGTGCTAGAGGTGTTTATTGTGCGAGAGCTGCTGCCTACGGTGCCAGGATCATGATGCCAGCTTGCGGCTGACCTGTGCAGGAATCCTTCTCGCTCTGTCGTCGCGGGTTGTGGACCGAGTCATCGTCTTTTGGTTGGGTGGTGGAGTTTTTTTTTGATGTTTGTGGGATAAATTTTGAGGCATCGGTCAACAGTGTGGATAGTTAGCAAGCCGCACGTTATCGACTGGCTCACTTACCACCGGCCAGCGACTCAGTAACGCTGGTCACACATGAAACGCACACACCACAGAAGCCATAGCAAATTTTTGGAAAAGGTATTGTGAGAAATAGACGAAATCTTTTTTCGCTGTATAAGCACGGTTTGAAAATCTATAGACAGTAAGCCTGGTTGGGTATCATCCATCCCCAGGTATCCCCTTTCCTCGACCGTCAGCCACCATACGATCCATGTACATCAAACTACGCATTCATGTCCACCTCCTCGCGTGTCGTCGTCCTCGTTATAGTGAAAGCCGTTACCCAACGCCAACGATGCAAAATCAAGTGGCTGCCAAATTGCACAACAACCTCGTACAGACATTACCACCCCCTGGTTGAAAAAGACCTCAAGAGCGGTGGGAGTAGGGCTCGTAAGCCATGTCGGAGCGGGGAGCACCGCTGGCGTAGCGAGGAGCACCGTACTGAGTGGCCTGCTCCTGCTTGTAGACACCGTTCTCCTCGTGGATGGGCTGGTAGGTGCCAGTGGGCAGAAGCTTCTCGCCGTCGCTCTGGCGCTTGCGCTCCTTGCGGGCGTGGCTGGGAGCGCAGCAGCAGATGGTGAACATCCAGAAGAAGCCGGCACCGAGGGCGAGGGCAGCCGAGATCCAGATGAGAGCGAGGTAGCTGTTGTTGAACGAAGCAGAGACGCCGTAGAACTTGGCGGTGCCCTCGACGGCGCCGACGACAACGACGGACATGGCGGTGGAGAGGGCGGCGGAGGCGCAGACGGCGACGGAAGCGAGCGAGGCGACGAGGAAGGTGATGCACGACATGACGCGAGTGCAGTTAGCGAAGATGCCGAAGACGATCTCGAGGCCGAGAGCAACGAAGGCGATGATGTAGGCGACCTGAGTCCACTTGGTGACGGTCTTGAAGGCGGACAGGGCGGTGGTGACCTCGTCGGGAAGCTCAATCTTGCGGCCGGCGGCGGTGCCGATGGTCTCGAGGGTGCTGGTGTTCAGGTACTCGGCAGCCCAGTCGAACTTGGCCTTGGTGCAGGTCTTGTCGCCGTTGGAGGCGGTGGTGCAGTACCCCCAGAGAGCGACATCGTAGAGGTTGTCGAGGCCGAGGTCGGCGGCGGTGATGTTGCTGGTCTGGGTAGTGCCATCGGTCTGGGCCTTGGAGATGGCGTTGGTGCCGTCGCCGGTGAGCAGGGCGCGGTTGTGGTAGTTGCCGAAGTTGACAGGCTTAGCATCGCGACTGACAATGCTTTGTACCGAAGCAGGGTTGATCTCGAGATCGGTGAGGTTGACGCGGAACATGTAAAGATCCTTGTTGGAAACACCACCGAGGGCAGCCACCATCAGGAAGATGAGGGAGCCAACGGTGAGAATGAATGGCAGAGCCACACAGATAAACCGACCGACACCCATTTTCTCTTTTTGCTGTGTTTGATGGTTGTTTTGTTGTTTTGGTGATGTAGATAGGTCCCGGAGTGATTCAGGTGCCTAGGTGACTAAAGGTGGGTCGGTGACTTCAACGAGAGTATCTAGGAGATGAACGATCGTTGATTTAGAGTTGTGGAGGGAGGAGAGATCGGTAGCGAAGGAGAAAGGGATCTGGAGCGAGCCCTTTATGAGTGTTGATTAGAGGCGAGAGGAGAGCAAACGGATGCGAGTGTGATGAGACCGAGAGGGAGAATCAGGCTGTCAAAGGACGGACGAGCGTGAATGTTTATAAAACCGCGAGCGAGGATGGCCGTCAGGAATACTACCGATGTCAGAGGGCGCAGGGCCAGCAGGTTGGTGGGAGGGACAAGGACAGGGACGTGGCGTGGCGCAGTAGAAGGACGAATTCTGGTGGAGATGGGACGGATTGATGCGCCGCGAGCCCGGCACTCGCTGCCCTCTGTCTCTACACTAGCGTAGCAATACCTACCTAGGTAGGTCTTGGGTGCCTGCCCCTGCTGAAGGCTGGAGCTCCAGCTCCCCGCCTAGGGCTGTGATGCGCTGAGGTAGGTTCGCTCATGCTAGGTGTGGTGGGAGCCCATAGCACGGGCAGACTGCCCGCTGCTGCGCGCGCACATCACCGCGCAGCGTGCGGAACACGCTACGGAACATGGCATTTCAAAGTAAAGATACATCAGTACCCTCCGTCCATTCTGAAGGGACCCACCTTCCCGCCTGTCGCTCCCCTGGCTGGCTGCTGACGGGCTGCAACCCGCCTCCACGCTGCTTAGCGGCACGACTCAGCCCCCGGTCCTGCTGGGAGCACCCATGACCAATTGGGTGAGGGATCCCTCCCCCTCGCCCGAGCAACGGCGTCGACCGGTGCTGGAACTGGTTGCGGTGGCTCCCTCTACGCTGCTCTCTCTCTGTTATTCTCTGGGCATCAGAGGTGCTCTCAGCCGGTGATGGATCATGGCCTTCTTTTCCTCCCACTTGCCGTGCGGGATGCTCGAATCATCACCCATGTTCGCACATGTCCGCAAGGCACATGCGGTGCCGTCTTGGCTTTCTAGACTTGATTGCCTTGGAGATGACCGATGCACTCGACAGAAAAGAGACGGATCAAGATACTTAATTAAACAGCTTACTGCGTAGTACGGATACCACCAGCAAAAAGATGTTGCCTAGTGTAGGAGGCACCTTTGGTAGGTACCAACTCGTGTCATGCCAGGGATGGAATTCCGTGGGGCAGATGCCGATGACGCCTAATAGTGTTTGTACACTACATAGTAGTGGTGTAGCCGGGAAGGAGAAAAAAGTATTTTCTGGCTGTGCTGCCTGCGCACGGGTACTTTCTGACACTGGTGCCAAACCTTGCCCATCAGCTCTTAACGTCTTTTGTCGACGAACGGGACGGTCCCCCCCTGGCATTTCGGATCCCACAGCAGACAGAGGAAGAAAGGCCTGTCGATGCCCGCCGCAGATTGACGAGGAACATGGCCGGGCCAAGAACACCAAGAGCTGAGCTGCTTAGCGGCCCTGCCAATTATCCCATTACAGACCGATTCGTCGACCGGCGGCTTTGCCAGCGAGGGAGGCTAGGCCGCTTGTGGCGAAAGGACGAGCCCGCGACTTGTTGCGCGCAGTCATGTATCCGTAATATTCTAACAATTCATAGGTAGCCTTTCTACTGTCTGTAGGTAATACACAGGTAGTAGGAGAGTCTTTGGTGTGTGTGTTGACCCGTGCCTTTCGCCCCTCCCACCCTTCGAGTCGGAGTACGCGTCCTGTCTCTTCTCTCGTGTTTCTCATTCGCCCTTGAACGTGTTTGGCCGGTCGGACCTGTGTCGTGAACTCGCAAGTTCAGATGACTGAGGTCCGGCGGACGTAGCACACTGTGCAGCGTACCCTACCCGGTACAAGCCTCCGGGGGCGACTCGTTCACCCAACTCGCCCCGATATTCTTTACGTTCCCATGGGCGGTCTTCCTTGCAGTGAACGACATGAGATACCGGTCAATCCGTCAATCACCATGCCCATTCGAAGCCGATCAGTGATCTGTTGCTCAGTGACTGCAAAACATCGACATCAAGTTTTTGCCATGATCGGCGCCGGCGACGCGTCCAAGCTGCACGTCGGGCCCCATCTGTCCACGCAATTAAAGTGGTCCGGGATGGTCGTCATCCTCCGGAGGCTCAGCTGTGCTGTTTATTTTGCTTTAGTGCCTCTACCAGTCCCTTCGCACATATATTGCACCCTGCATCTACCGCACTTGGCACCGGGTTTTCTTTCACCCACGTTCCCGACCAGTCAGGTCATGGTGAGCTCAGCCCCGTGAGAAGGGCTGGTAGCAACCGGCAATCGGGTTGGTGAGGTTGTATTGGTAATGTGTGTGGCTGACATGCGGGGCGGGTTGCGAGATCGCCCACTTACCTTACTTTCGGCCTTGGCTTGTGCTGTGGCTCCTTCCTGTAGGGCAAAGAGGGGAAAAGTAGGTGGTAAGCTAGGCGCATAATAGACTAGCGTGCAATCGTAGTGCACGCCACCAGAATACGTTTTGCTTAACGTGGCCAAGGCCGACAAAGCGGAAGTCTCTACGATCCCTAATTTTAGAAACCAACTCGGGCTGTTCTTCCACCGCCACTTTGATGATGGATATTCACCTCCAGGGCCCGACACCACATTCCGCATCCCGCTCCGGCGCCGGAACCACCGTCGCAAGGCTCAGTTCGATGTGGGGCCAGCCCGAGAGGTTCTTTTTGGTTCTCAGAGTTGCCGGCACCCGGATTGTTTAAAGCCAATATCCAAGTCGTCGTCGTTGGTCGGCATCCTCCGAGTTTCTTCAACGACTTGACGACACCACATCGTCACCGCCACCGCGGCCGAGCGCAAAGTCCGCGACAATCAGGCCCCGGAAGGCCGTGGGCGCAGTTCGGCAGCAGCTTATCAATCTTCGGAGCCGCGCCGCGCGCATCCGTCGGCACTCGGGGAGGGGACGTTCAACGCCCAATCGAGGGGCGTCCGTCTCTCGGGCCGCGAACACCATCGTGGCTCGGCGACCCATGCTCGTTGCTTGAATCACGGCCTGCACCTGACTGGTCGACCTTCTTTTTGGCTTGTGGGCGTGTGGAGAGATGAACGAAACCCTCGCAGCTTCGGCATGCCCTCTGGTTCGTCACAAAGTGGGCTCCTCGAGACGCGAGCGAAGAAAAAGTTTGCAGTGGCAGCTATCTCGACACGTCGTCTCACGAATACATCTTGGCAACTGATACCTACCGCAGGTCGGCAGCGGCGCTATTGGCTCTCTCATGTCCTACCGGGCCCCGTCTCTATCAGTCTCTTGGTGTTCGTTTTGCTTCTTTAATTTGGGGGCGCTCTCGGATGATTGGCAGGGGAAGGATAACCTTGGCTGCGACGTCGTTCGTCGAGGACGCCGCGACGATAGCCAGGTTCCACGGAGATGGTGGTTTCCTCGTGGCATGCCATCGGACACCACGCTCGCACGAGTCCCACCCGTCTCACGCCCCGGCTGCAAGAGCCTGCCTGACTGAAGGTGGAAAAAAGTTCAACTCGAGTCGAGACCCGTTTCAGCGGGCAGAGCGAAATGAGGTTCACGGGAGACCCTCAATTGCGGGCGAGCAGGGGAGGCCTGCTATAAGGCTGCCCCGGACGACCTACAAGGCGCAGCCTTCTTCTGTCGGCCTCTGTCTCCTCAAGGAAGCGCTGGTCCGAGTCCATGCCGGCGGGGTCGCAATTCAATGCCTCCGGGGCGGCGAAGCCGGGTGAACGCGCCGAAGTCTGCACTCCGTACACCACACGACAATCGCATCACAAAACACCTGCCCACCCGTGTGCTTCGACCGCTGTCGCACGCCGACTGATGGCGTGGTTCTCGGGATGCGGTCCGGAACGTGATGGGCGGCACCCGAAAGGCGGCGCGTTTCGGCCTTGGCTGTCGACAAGTGCCCGTCGGCCGTGATGGACTGCGGCTGCAACATCATCCTCCATGGCCGGGGGACCACTACAGCGGTAGTGAAAGGTGCAGCCAGACTGGAACAAGCTGCTCTGCCGTCCACTCGTGTTTGCTGCATCTGCGCAACGTGGTAAGCAACCCCCACCTCTTTGAGGCCCTCGACCGTCGCACGGCAGCCAGTGAGAGCACGTGTGGACGCGGGAACAACGCACGCGTGGGAGAGCGGTTGGCATAGAAGAAACGACCGGTGTCAGGATGCGAATGCCTGATACGGAGACGAACGGAAGTCTGTCACAAAGCGACGACGGTTGAAAACAGGCGGCGTTGCGGGGTCGTCGCGACAGGTCTTACCGTCGTCAGCGCGTGTCGGGCCGGAGGGGCGACGCGCGTATCTCAAAACCTCGAACGAAGCTTGGTGATCCGATGGCTTCCATACGGACGGAGACTCGCATGGCCGTGTTTGCCCTTGGCTTCGACTTACGGGTTGAAAGAGCCGCGGGTGTCGGTGGCAGTGCACGGCAGTGGCAGTGTGGGGCGGCCAGTGCACCTCGCGCCGCTACCGTAGTGCCGGAGCCGGATGGCGTTGTTGGACGATGGAAATATGCTCGTGGACCTGGAGCTGAAGCCGGAGTTGAGAAGTTGGGGTCCGAGGACCGTCCTCTGCCTACAGTGCAATACGGGTCATGGACAGGCAGGCTGCACTAGGAGGCAGTCGTATCCTCCACCTCGAATGTGTTAATGGTTGCTTTTGACGGATCTCTCGGAGCATGCCAGCTCAGATTCTGACCACCAGGCGTCGTGGCATAGCATGGGTCGCCTTCACCAGGACTTTTGAGCTGCTCAAAATGCAGTAGGCGTCCTCATAGGCAGCGCGACTGGATGCCCACGTCGCCGGCTAATACTCCAAAGCTCCGACCTACATCAACACCGGTGAGCCGAAGACAGCTGCCACAGCTACCTACATAGTAGTATCCGTATGTACGGTACTCTCTGCTGTGACTTCCACCCCATCCCACCCCTCCGCGTCCTCCCCTCTCCGTCCCGTCTCACCTCGACTTGTCGTCCCCTTCCTCCCCTCCCCTCTCCGCCCGCTGCCGCACACTCACATCCTATGTAGACACTAAACTGGAGGTGCAACCACCACCGGGAGGACCCAGCAACCTCGTGGTCTCTCCTCAATGCCCATAAGGGACCATGAGTCGAACTCGGTCACAGCCGCAGTTGCGCTGGGCTATTTTGCAAGCGCAAGAGTTGCAGAGCATCGTGAGGCGCTAAACACGGTGGAGAGGCGCTTCTTGACGCCAAGTGTCGTCACTGAGAGTGTTGAGCCCACCCATTGTGCTAAATGCTTATGGAAGCGGCGGGGGAATGTGGAGGATGGGGAAGAGGATTAAGGTAGAGGAAGTAAAATCAGTAAGTATCTTTACCGCGAAGTGGCAGTGAGGAATACCTGCTGGGCGGACAGCGTATCGGCTCAGTGCAAGCGGCGGCAGCGGCCCACGCTCCTTGCCCCGGCGTCCACTTTGTGGTCCCTCAGTGCATCAGCCACCACTCACCAAGAGTCACCACTCCTCCGCGTCTGCGCTTGCATCTCGAGAGACCATCCGATGGCCCAATACAAACTTGCGGAGTACTGTGCTGCAACTGTGCACTGCGTACCGCCTGCTGAAGTTGCACTGCATCTGCCCTTCCCATCTGGTGTTTCACCCCTCACATTGGGCGCCAGGGAAAGTGGTAGCTCCGAGCTGCTTCTAGACCCTCTAGCCAGAGCCGGGGCCAGGTGAGCACGAGGATCGAACGTGACAGGTCTGTACTAGTAGCCGCAGGACGACACATGATGCATGTTTCCATTTATTCGATTCTCCTCTCGTGGCCGGGGAGTGTCTCCGGTATGAGGATCGCGGGAGGGTATGGAAAGAAAAAAAAAAGCCCCCAAAGTCCGGGTTGCTTGCCGTAGGTATTTGGCCCCCAACCCTGATCTACAGCCTGCTACGTTGATCCGGTGTTCCGTTTGTGTTCATCTTCTGAGTCTCCATCACAACTTATTACCTTTCTGTGTAATAGCTAATAGCCTGGCAACAAAGAGACACTTTTTTTTCTTTGCCCAAAGTCGTCGCAACCAGGACATAAGGGGGTTGATGTCAGGTTGAAGGCATTAATTACCGCGCATGTATCACGCCGACTTGCTTGCCGTTCTGTAATCAAGGCTCTACAACGTTGGGCTCAGCAGGGGGGGCGGAGAAGAGAACAAAAAGCAAGGCCGAGGCAGGCTGGAGCACCAGAGAGACGAGGCAAGGCAGGGACAAGTCAAGGTTCCTTATCCTTAAAACTGGTCGTCGACATCGTGTGTGGCAGGCTGGTCAGCCCAGGCTCGGTGGACCAGCACAAGTTTCAGGCGGCGTCGACAGGGAAAACAGAGCGACAAGAAAGTAGCGAGACAGCACAAGCACGGCTCCTCCTTGAGACCAAAAGTTGTGCCCGTTGCGTCCCCATCCAAGCCCAACCCAGAACCCAAGAGCGCTCCCAACTCCATCTTTGGATCCTTGGCGAAAGGCCAGCCGCCAACCACGCTCTTGGGACGGCCGGACGGCCGACTGGGCTGGGCTGGCAATGCTGGGTATGGGTAGGTGCTGGATTAAGCCAGCACTATCCGTACCTAGGTAGAGAGAGACACCGAACTTCTTCCTCCACGTGCAGATTCTGCTGATCGACTTACCTTTTCTCACCATTTCCACTTTCCTCCCACCACAAACCTGCAGGCCCGCCGCAGCTTGCAAGGCAAAAAACACCACGCACGCGCACTCTGCACTCCCGGGAGTCTTCCCTACCACCCATTACCTGCCCGTTACCTGCGCATCGAACCTTAGTTACCTACCTACCCTAAATACCCGAGCTACGTACCTCAAAGTACCTTTTTCCCCTTTTGCAACCTACTTTGGTCTCCCGCAGCAACACACGCCGCCTCGACTCTCCGCCGTCAACACTCCTCCTCCGCATGCTCTTCCGCTCCTGCTCGCTTCCTAACCCTCCTCGATCCATCTTCCCCCGCATTCCATTGAGTTGCATCTCGCCTTGCTTGACGCTTAACAACCCGACCTGAGAGTATTACTGCGGAGCGTTTAGCTATCTTCGAGGTGAGTAACCTACGGGGCCGAACCTAATTGCCGTGGGCCTGGCCTTGTGCCCCCCCCCTGCTTGCCTCTGCCTACCTAACTTACGCAGCCGCCTTCCGCCGCCCGCCCGCCGCTTTCGTCCCTGCTTGCCAGCGGGAACTCGGCTCTACCACCTTATCTCCCGCCCATGCGCGCTCTGCACGAGGCTGACCTGACTTCTTCGCAATCCAGTCCTCGACGAATCCCTCAATAGCTTCATTGCGTCCGCGCGGCCGATTCGTATCTATTTTCCCTCACGCTTGTCCGAACTACACTCCGCCGAGAGCCACTGTCGACGTCACCCGCCCGCCCGCCTCCTCGCTTACAGACAAGCCCAACTGCTCCTAGCGATCGATCAAAGGCAATCGCCTTACCGCGCCCAAAACGGACAACTCAAGTGGACGCCGCTCTCCCTCCCGCATCCGCTTCCTGTCCATCCTCGATCGTTTATTCCATCCTCCCTAGGACTGGCATTGTAACCCAGCATCACAACTTTATCTCGCGGCCCCTCCCAGACTTCTGGTGTAGCGGCGAAAACGAGTTGGCTAGCCCATACATCAGACGAAGACGAGGCCGGCCGACGCGCATACCCGATATACACACATCACTCACGGCCGCCGTCCCCCGCCTTTCCGCCGCCGTATAGACCTACATCATGGGAAACCAGCCCTCCAAAGAAGGCGGCCACGCTTCTGGCAAGGGCGCCGGCAGTGAGCGCACTGCCGAGGACCTCAAATCATACCCCTCCTTTGGCAGGTCCGACACCAAGGACTCGTCTCGCTCCTTCAAGGCCCTGCGATCCAAGATCCCCGGCTCGAGCAAGACTGACAGCCCGAGGAACTCTGTCGTCGCTTCGCCTGGTGATGAAAAGTCCGACGCTGCTTCCGTCAAGTCGGGCAGGAGCGCAAAGTCCGCTGCAAACCGAGGCCGCAATGACTCCGCCACCTCGCCTGCGTCGCCTTCGGGCGAGCTCGAATCCCCGCTCGACGACCCCCAGCCCCCGCCGTCTCCCACGCAATCCAGCACCATCAAGAGCGGCCACCACGATGTGAGCGCCGCCCAGGCCTCCGGAGAGGTTGACCACGTCTCCGATCAACCGCCTTGCGCTGGCGGCAGTCTCAACACCCACATGCAACAGCCCGGCAAGTCCATTTTGGCAAAGGGCGGCGACGGCACCGCTACTCCGGTCGCCAAAACCTCGTCGACCGGTTCGGGGCAAGAGGGAGGCGTTGCCATGAGCGAGATCAAAGACATTGACCTGGACGACTTCATCAAGCGACTTCTCGACGCGGGCTACGCCGGCAAGGTCACCAAGAGCGTGTGCCTGAAGAATGCCGAGATTGTAGCCATCTGCCAGCGAGCCCGCGAGGTCCTCCTCTCCCAGCCTGCCCTGCTGGAGCTCGACGCCCCGGTCAAGATTGTCGGCGATGTTCACGGGCAGTATACGGACCTGATTCGCATGTTCGAGATGTGCGGCTTCCCTCCTTCGGCCAACTATCTCTTCTTGGGCGACTACGTCGACCGCGGCAAGCAATCTCTCGAGACGATTCTGCTCCTGCTCTGCTACAAACTCAAGTTCCCCGAGAACTTCTTTCTGCTGCGGGGTAACCACGAGTGTGCCAACGTCACCAGAGTCTACGGATTTTACGATGAGTGCAAGCGGCGCTGCAACGTCAAGATCTGGAAGACTTTCATTGACTGCTTTAACACACTGCCTATCGCAGCCATCGTCGCCGGCAAGATTTTCTGTGTCCACGGCGGCCTGTCCCCAGCATTGAGTCACATGGACGACATCCGGAACATTGCGCGACCTACCGATGTCCCCGACTACGGCCTGCTGAACGACCTGCTGTGGTCTGACCCTGCGGACATGGAGCAAGATTGGGAAGCCAACGAGAGAGGTGTCAGCTATTGCTTCGGTAAGAGGGTGATACTCGACTTCCTCGCAACGCACGACTTCGACTTGATTTGCCGAGCTCACATGGTGGTCGAGGACGGGTACGAATTCTTCAACGATAGGGTCCTTGTAACAGTCTTCAGTGCCCCCAACGTGAGTCGTCCTGTTCTACTTTTTGGTCATAGGACTCAGCTAAACGTTGCAAACAGTACTGCGGTGAATTTGACAATTGGGGTGCTGTCATGTCCGTTTCCAACGAGCTGCTCTGCAGCTTCGAGCTTCTCAAGCCGCTGGACTCGAGCGCGCTCAAGAGCCACATCAAAAAGGGCCGTAACAAGAGACAGAGCATGCTCAACAGCCCGGTAAGTGCATTCAGAGACCATGCTGCCTATGAGTTAGATCGCTGATTCTTTCGCAGCCCGCGCATGTTGAACCCCGAAGCGTTTGATAAGGTGGTCGTGCTGGGGGAGAAAAGGGACAGCAAACTTTTGCCCATTGATTATCTATGGGTGGTTCATTATGAATTAAAAGCAATCGGGCAACCGGGCAAAGCAGTGTGGCGGCGAATTCCGCCCCGGCGACATCTCGAATATCCTCGGCAGGTGGAACTCCCCGAAGGACGCAGGCGCCACCCCGAGTCCGGAGAGACGGACGATGCCTGCAACAGGCGTAAAAGCCGAGTCGAGGGATGGCCAGGTTGGGACACCTGGCAGGGTCAACCTCGGGCAGGCGTCGTCCGTCAGTCTGGGTCTTCTTCATACGACTCAGACCAGATCGGGAGGCAGCTGGAGACGGGACGGATTTTCTTCGATTGGGCGGGCAAAAGGAGGGCAGAAGGCCGCCGTGTTTCGCGTCTGATGGACGATGGCCTTATACCGGCCTGTCTTGGACAGCTGCGATACGTGCTAGCGATACTGTTTACAATCAGGTCATTTATGGATGTCTGTTGACGAATGGACACACCGACTAGCAGGCGGGGATATCACCATTCAGTAGTAGTTAGGGAACTGGGATTTGACTTTCGTGCCTTGATCTGTTTGCGTTCGCTCACTGATCTGACTGAGATGAGGTTGTAAGAGGCTGGATTTTGTGACACGAGTAGGTATTGTGACAGTCAAGGGTAAGCCTCGAATAAGGTAGACGAGGTTAGGTGAGGCGGGCTGAAAATGAGGCAATTGCGAGCCGAAGTTGGGACAAGATCTGGTGTTACTGATCGAATACCTGAAGTAAGGTATGGTAGCTTCCCGGCTGCGCATGCGGCTGGCAGGTACCCCTCCAAAATCAGCCCCACCTGCTGTCCTCAGCTCAATGAAGGTACCTACTCTACGTACCAGAACGTACCTGGCTTGTGACATCAACTTCTTTTTTCTTTGCCGCAACATCATCAAAAGAAACCGCGGTCCGGGGCCATCCTCCACAGTGTCCAAAAAAGTCTCAATTCATTCAAGGTAAGCCAGACCACAGGACATCTAGTCCATTGAAACGGCTGGGATACAAATATCTCATCTGGTCTCTCCCATCACAAGTGCTTCGCATTTGGGGTGAATTTTCTTCTTCTCCCATTTTCAACCACTCATTTCTCTCATCTGGGACCCGCCCTTACCTTCCTATCTTGACCTCGCCTCACATTACCACTGGTCCCTTCTTGCACCTCGATTTTCATCCATTAGCAAATACTTACCTGAACTTTCCACTGTCAGCCTCAGGTGAATCGACGGGAGATCAAAATACAACATGGAGAGCAACATCACTCCCCAGGTCGATGAGGCGGACCAGCGCGCATCGAAGCGCCTTAAGGTGGACGATTCGTCCGCGCAAGATGCTGCCCCCATCTCGGAGCCCGGTGTTGAGAGCACTCCTGCCGAGGAGCGTGTTGCCGTTGATGAGTCCACGAAGCGCGTGGAGCCCGTCCCCGTTGAGCAGAATGGCGAGAAGGCCGACGTTCAACCTTCCTCCACTGGCCAAGGCGATGTCTCGATGACCGACGCGCCTGCCACAGAGAAGAAGGCTGATGACTCGGCACCCGCTGAGGCACAGAATGGAGGCACTCCTGCCGAGCCCAAGAAGGATGACCGAGATAGGACGAGAGGAACTGCGCCGATCAAGGCTGAGTAAGTCCTCGTCACCGGGTGACCGAAGGAGTATTGTTGCTAAATGAGCCCAGGTTCCTTGTTCACAAGGACAGTCTACCAAAGGAGCAAGATGAGGTTGTTGACGACGATGCCGCCGAGGGCCGCGGCCAGGGTGAGGAGCCCAAGGACCGCAAGGGAGACGCCCGAGACAAGCGCGACAAGAAGAAGCGCGAGAAGGGCCAGAACAAGGAGCGTAGCTTCGGCCACTTCGACGATGCCATTCGCCTCTGCAATAGCCGCGCCTACACGCCCGAGTTCTCTCCTCGCGAATGCAAGTTCGGCGACAGATGCAACCTCGAGCACGATCTGCGCAAGTATCTCAAGGAGGGCCGTCGTGAGGACCTCGCCACTTTTGGCGGCAAATGCCCCGTGTTCGAGGAGTGGGGCACCTGCCCTTCCGGTTGGAAGTGCCGCTTCGTCAACAGCCACATGAAGGAGGTCGACCACGAGGATGGCCGCAAGGAACTCGTCCTGGTCGAAGAGCCCAAGGAGGGAAAGACGAGCGGCGAAGCCCCGGTTGGCCCTGGACGCGAGGATCTTCGACCTGGCGTCTACAATAACACCGAGAACCAGCTCAAGATCGACCTCAGCCGCAAGCGCGTCGATTTCACCGAGACGGATAAGTACATCACCTGGATGAACAAGGAGACGAGGCTTGGTGACGAATTCCACCAGCGCCGCAAGGATCAGAGAATCGGCGACAATGGCGACCTGCGCGCGCAGTACGTCGAACCGCCTCTGAAGCCGTCCGAGAAGCGCAGGCTCTACTTTGGCAAGGAGACGCCCGCTCTGGCTCCCCTCACCACGCAGGGCAATCTGCCCTTCCGCCGCCTCTGTGTCGACCTCGGCGCTCAGCTGACCTACTCGGAGATGGCCTTGGGCATGCCCCTTGTCCAGGGAGTCAAGAATGATTGGGCTCTGATGAAGGCCCACGAGAGCGAGATCAGTCCTCCCAAGGTTAACCCCGAGAGCGCCAGCATCGTCAAGAACTACGACAACGCCCGTGATCTCAAGTTTGGTGCGCAGATCTCCGGCAACCAGGCCTGGCACTGCGTCAAGTCCGCCGATCTGCTCAACCGCTTCGTCCCGCACCTGCGTCTCATCGACCTCAACTGCGGTTGCCCGATTGACATGGTTTTCAAGGCCGGTGGTGGCTCTGCTCTCCTTGAGGCCCACGGAAAGCTCGAGCGCATGGTCCGCGGCATGAACACTGTGTCCGGAGAGATCCCCATCACGGTCAAGCTCCGTACCGGTATCAGACAGAACCGCCCCACTGCCACCACGATCCTCGGCAAGCTCGCCTTCGGCTCCCGCGAGAACCGCGAGCGCCTCGGTGCCCCCGGCTGCGCTGCCATCACGCTCCACGGCCGCAGCCGAGAGCAGCGCTACACCAAGAAGGCCGACTGGGGATACATCGCCGAGTGCGCCGCCATGATCAAGGAGTACAACGAGCAGAAGGACAAGATCACCGACACGGTCCGCGAGGCCGACGAGTCGACGCTCCCCAACGCCAAGGACGGCCGCATGTTCTTCCTCGGCAACGGCGACTGCTACTCCCACGTCGAGTACTTTGAGCACATCGAAAAGGCCAATGTCGACACCGTCATGATCGGCCGCGGCGCCCTCGTCAAGCCTTGGCTGTTCGAGGAGATCGAGAAGGGCCAGTACCTCGACAAGTCGGCCACGGAGCGCCTCGCCTACGTCGAGAAGTTCTGCAAGTTCGGCCTCGAGGCCTGGGGCACCGACGAGCTCGGCATTGGCTTCACCCGCCGCTTCCTGCTCGAGTGGCTCTCCTTCTCCCACCGCTACATCCCCATCGGCCTGCTCGAGCACCTCCCGCCCGACCTCAACGACCGGCCCCCCGCGTACTACGGCCGCAACGATCTCGAGACCCTCCTGGCCTCTAAGAACTACCGCGACTGGATCAAGATCAGGTACCGTATTCGTGTCTGCTGGGGTTTTTCTGCGTTGTATGCTAACTCTGTTACAGCGAGATGTTCCTCGGTCCGGCGCACCCGAACTTTACGTTCGCCCCCAAGCACAAGTCCAACAGCTACGAGGCTGAGGGGTAAACTAAGACCATACAGGCGTCAGCATGCAACGTCGATTCCGGATGACTAGAGATAGAGTCATGGAGGGGTTTTCTCCGATGGATTGGAGACGAGTAGCTAGCAATCTTTTGGCTTTTATCGACGTACTTTCGCATAGGCAGAGTTGAAGCAGGTCCCCCAGCCAGAGGGATCGCAAATGTTCGCCAAAATAACAAGATATTTTATGCATACCCCTACACAGAAGTGGTCTAGGTAGATGGGAAATGATAGCACATTTGGCTCTGTTTTTTACCCCTCACTCACATGGATAAGCTACCCTGTGCTCCTGCTGCTGCCTGGACTGCTATCTCTGGTCCAATGCTTCTGAGTTTTGTTCTTTTCTAAACGGCGACGTGTCCTCTTGCTGTGAATCAGATGAGAATGCCATTAGGGGACAGGATCATTCATGCTATCCTTGGTGGTATAATGGGGAGCTTGGTAATCAATCTGGATAACGTAGTGGGCAATCACAATACGGTTTGGGAGGATAGCATGGTAACAGTGACTTGATTTGCTGTTCATGATGCACCAAAGGCTTCTGTAGAACTGGAAATCAAATTGTGTTTAGGTCAGAGCTCAATGAGCTACGTATCGCCGTGCTGGCGTCCGCCCAACCTGCGCGCCTCTATACCCATGAAGTCCGTAGTAGGAGCGTTCTGTTTTCATGAAGCTCGGGCACTGATTCCCTGCCCCCACGGTGTATCAATCTCTCAATTCCTTGTTCCGGGTGTCGGTGAATTAGACCCAATCGAGTTTTCCAATTTACTGGGCCTTCTTGTCGCCCTGGGGCTGAGTCTTGGCGTACTGGTCCGAGAGCTCGTCGTAGCTCTTGTGCAGGCCAGCGCTCTGCTTCTTCAGC